>JAQQAE010000344.1:0-35377 GCA_029823295.1 Pseudamia nigra
CAAGGGCTCAAGGAGCTTTCAGGCTGAAGGATCGCCACTTGCTTTTCATTTAACTGTAACATTAATGAAACACTTCTGAGAAAGACAAAAGGCAAGGGAAAGTGCCTGAGATCAAGCTAAAACAGACACTAAAAAGTGAAAAGGAGTTAAAGAGGGTAAAATCGAGGGGGTGGGGGGTTCTGTTGGTGTTTAGTCTCCTCTGTCATGCTTTCCTTGGCATCACCTCATCCATCAGAGAGCACTTGGAGCTCTCTATAGGTCTAACAATAACAAGGAAAAGTAGACGAGAATCAAGTATAGATAAATATAGAGACGTGAACTACAGCTTAACATTTCACCTCTTTTTACTCTAGAGTTTAATGCTTGACTTGGGATATAAGAAGAAAAAATGATGTGATGACATGCAAAAAGGTTCAATGACATACCCTGACACAACAGAAAGCAGGAGAAACACAGGATCTGACGTTATGAGTAATGATACTGTTGACACAGTGTTTGATAAGACAATGTACTTACTTAAACACAGTGTAATGAATACACCCCACTCAGTTTCATAGTTAATATTTTCACACTGCAATAAAGTACTGTGCTCATATTTGGGAGGTTTTATTCTGGACTCCTTGATCAGTCAGTATGAGTTGCTAAGGTAGATAAAAATGTTCTCACAGTATTTTTTTTACTTATTAGTCAGTTGCCATAATCATCATGATTAATCGCTATTGCATTCCAATTAAAGGTTACATATCATAAAAATCCACCTTTATTGGCTTTTGGGATTTATACTGTACAAATTATGTGACATAAAATGTAAGTTGTAAAAATGTCAATCTGCTCACTGCTACCAGTGCTGAGAAATCCTCACAACAAATTCAACTAGAAAAACAGGCTGTACTGGATTATTATGATTTGTGACATCACAAGTCATAACCATTTATAGTCCAAATGAAATGTGTGTGAAAGTATTGTGTGTTTAGAGTGCTCTTTTGTCAGAATATGATCTCTGGTTGTCTTGAGAATGACACGCAGTTCAACCAATCAGAGTCCTGTCTGATGAACAGTGGGCAGGTACCACTCTTTTCAAAAAATTCAAAGCATAACAGTGACAGAGTTGCAAAGAGCCCAATGGAAAACCAACAAAAATATCATAACCAACACACTTTATTTTATCAGCACCCATTACAGAAGACTTTAAAAAACAAATATGTTATAGATAGAAATGTATTTATGCTTCTGATTAAAGTTAAAACCAGAGGGTTGTTTGTGGTTTAAAATTAAATCTAATAAATGTAACAACATAAAAAAAGCAACAAAACAAGCTGTAAAAGAAGCAAAAGGAGAAAGTGGTTTAAAAAAAAAAAAGATTTTTGTCCATTTTGATCATTTTGTTTCACTATGCTCAGCCAAAATAATCTGTGCACAATGTGAGTTCTTATTCAACAAGATGGAAATAATTTTTCTTGATTATTTGTTGCTTTAAACTCCGGTTTATAGTCAGAACATGTAAAACAAAAACACACAAAGGTTTGTATGCCATCAGGTCCCGTTTTCAAAATTGAAAATTTGAAAATTTTGCACAGCTTTATTTTTTAATTTTTTGTCAAATTGTTTTATTCAGCACCCAACAAATTGCCTCTTCATTTGTGGTCAGAACATGACAAAGACTTGTACAAACACTTGTTAAAATGGTTTTACACTGCCTGGCCAAAAAAAAAGCTGCCACCTGGCTTTAACTAAGCAAATACAGTAAGAGCAACAGTATGTGCTCAAAGAATGAGGTCAGCTGACAACCTGAATATACTGAATGACCAGGTTATTCCATCAATGGAGTTTTTCTTCCCTGATGGCACGGGCATATTCCAAGATGACGATGCCAGGATTCATCGGGCTCAAATTGTGAAAGAGTGGTTCAGGGAGCATGAGACATCATTTTCACACATGGATTGGCCTCCACAGAGCCCAGACCTTTACCCCCTTGAGAATCTTTGGGATGTGCTGGAGAAGGTTTTGCGCAGCGGTCAGACTCTAACATCATCAGTGCAAGATCTTGGTAAAAAATTAACACTGGATGGAAATAAATCATGCCATTGCAGAAGCTTATCGAAACAATGTCACAGCAAATGCGTGCTGTAATCAAAGCTAAAGGCGTCCAACAAAATACTGTATTAGAGTGTGTGACCTTTTTTTTGGGTGGTGACTTTTTTTTGGCCAGGCAGCGTATGTTTTACAATAATAAAATATTTGTTCATTATTAAAATATACATAAGTAAAATCAAGTAAAACAATAGTGTAAAATTCAAAAGATATGGTGTGTGGTTTTCCTTCTGTCAACTGGACTGGAAATTTGGTTTGAAGACGTTTTGCTACCTACAGGAAACTTCTTAAGTTCTAAATAAACTCATGCAGGCAACCATAATTTATACTCTGTGGTTCAGGACTCCACTCTTTCAGCCTAAGATGTGTAGTTTCACCTCAGCCAGGGTTATTAACAACCCTGGACTACAGGTAGGTGAAACTACACCTGATTGGATGAAAGGGTGGAGTCCTGAACCACAGAGTATAAATTCTGGTTGCCTGCATGAGTTTATTTAGAACTTAAGAAGTTTCCTGGATAGGCAGCGAGACATCTTCAAACCAAATTTCCAGTCCAGTCGACAGAAGGAAAACCACACGCCTTGGATACTATGACCTGGATGACTGAAAATCTTCACAGACTTCAAAAGATATGAAAATTTATCATGATAAATCATCTTCATTATAACAATCTAAAGTATTATGATATCATGATGACTTTTTCAAATTTACTCTGCGTACCACGTGTACATTTGCGTGGACATAGTGTACTGCTTTGTCTTTGTGTGCTTATATACAGTATGTGTTGACCCTCAGAGTTCACCCCTTGTCCTGTACACTTTTACTGCATGTCCTCAAATTCTGAAGAGTCTGCTGAATGTAAACATATGGGATTCAAAATGAAACCCATGTGTTTGTGCGTGGATGCCTGTGTATCTGTGTGAATCTATGTCTGAGGAATGCTATATTCTATCCCAGAGAATATGACTCAACTTGAACAAGTCACTGCAAAAATACATGAGACCACCTCCATGATATGAAGAGCCCACTCTAGAGAATAACATGTATTACACTTCTTGATCCCCCTTTTCCATCCCTACACATTACATCATAAGAATAAACTGTCCAGCAGGGAATTACCTTCCCGGGTTTGATACCGTCTCATGTTTTCTCTGTTCATTGTGAGACAATAAGTAAGGAGGGAAGCAAAGAATGAAATAATATCATAATCCAGAGCCAGATCCATACAGTGACATGTTGTGTAGACCATTGTGGAATACAATAAGACCGAGTCTAGTTCTTAGAAGATACAATCAGCCGCAGAGTATCAAAGGTAAAGCTGGTTTCGTATATTTCCCTCTACTGTATATTTATTCTTACACTTGACATAATGGATATTCTTGGAAATTCACTGCTACATTCATAACACCATTGTTTTGTTCATTCCCAACAGTCTTACAGTTTATGCTTCTGCATGTTGTGCACATCCTACAGCAACTGGCCCATTCCATTTCATACAAATACCATTATTCACCATGCAATATAAATGCCTTTTTCATTTTTTGTGTGTAGTTAATACAAGTAGTTTTTGTGTACAGATAATATGTCCTGGAACACCTGCTTCAGATGTGGTCAATAATGCTGTGTAGACATGTTATACTGCTTGGTTATGTTAGGGGGAGAAGGGTCAGTGTGAGGGACAGACAGAAAATGTACTAAACATGAAACTAAAAGAACATGAAGCAGGATGTGATCAAGAGTTTTGTTCTACCACCATAACCACCCTCCTTCTAACTATTTGTCCCATTTAACTTTTCAAAATGGGAAAAAATGTGGTTATGTCATGTAGTGTTAATAAAGTGAAAGGTTGCCTAAAGATATGCAAAAATTACAGTAATTGTCTCTAACTGGGCCAATATCAGTTACATTTGTGATGCAACTTCAGGACATCTTGAGTAAAGTTTAATGAAATCCACAGAATAAACTAGAAAGCACTCAGAGAGTGCAGACCTCCACCAAGGCAGTGAAAACCTAACATTATCATTTAAACCTATGCTCACTGCCCCCAAAAGTAATATTCTTGCAGTTATTTGACCCTCTTTATTGGATTCTTTGACCATGAAAACCTACCATTAGCATTTGGGATTGCATACATATCATTATTAGTTCAATAGTGATTTAAAAAATAACATTTCCGTAATGGCAGTTTTCTTCTGGAGCTAGCTCCATAAATGTTAAAAATACATCAATTTTGTGGGCACATTACTCAATCACCAGACTTTCCACTACAATTTGGTGTCAGTTTCATGACTATAGCTTTGTTTACTCCCTTGCAGTGGCTGTTTTTCTTCAACCTCTGTAAGTATAAGTATTCCGGATCATTAGAATATTGCCCATATGTGGGTCAAACTCTGTGGTTTGATAGAATCTATTATGGTGTTATCCTATGTTTTTTGGATACACTTTCTGGGTATTATTTGTGGTGTTACATAGACAAATGTTAAATTTGTTCCTCTCTCACAGTGGTAAAGAATCCTTTAAAAATCTTCTGGATCCAGAGATGATCCAGATCACTCCCACAATGCAACTGAATGATCTTTATGCCAATTTGACCTATCCTGATAATGTCATCCAAATGGATTAATACAATTTATTAGTTATGGTGTAAAGAAAGAAAGAAAGAAAGAAAGAAAGAAAGAAAAAAAGAAAGAGAAAGAAATGGCAACAAAAACATAACTTTTTTGACCGAGGTAACAACCTCAAATTGCACCCAACTCAAGTCTCTCTAACCACACACATTTCTCAAAATATTGTAATTCAAGTGATGTAAGAATAGGAGACCTCTGCATCTTCTCCCTGGCTGTGTTTCATTTCTAAATTTGTGCATTAGGAACCTCGGTGATTTCGTATATTACAGAGTAATGCAATTAACGCTCGGAACAAATGTTACCTTTAGACTATGACTATGCAAAACAAGTTATTTTCCAAACAAAACAACAAATTTGATCTTAGAGATGTGTGTAAGATCATTTTTAGATTTTAAACAAATACACACATTATCACATTGTTTCAAGGGGTAGCATGCAGCTCATTTGCTTCTGTTTGAGCCTGTTCAGTTACTAGTTAATACAAAGAGTCATTCACTATATTTGGTGTATATGTGGTGACAGAATAAATCCATTCAAAAAAATTCAAAAGCTGCAAATCATCAGATGACATCAAACTGCCCTTTTGTTGTTTTCATGTTGACCCAATACACTCACAGTGATATCAACATCTGTACACTGTACTAGCTGTATTTTAAGTGAAAAATGAGGCCTGTCCTGCAGCCAGAATTGACTGTGTGCACTGTTTGTTCAAAGGTTGTATTATACAGTTAAGTGCCTTCTAACAATAAGAGAAATTATGCACCCTTAGATATCTTAAGTCCAAAAACCCAGTGGGAGGAGGAAGGGGGTGATTATGGCAGCATAGTCACCATACAGCGCTGGCAATCAGGAGGGCCAGGCTTCAGTCCTGTCCAACCTTTTTGCCTTGCTCAAAGTATTCTTTGTGTGTCATGCTTGGTGTCATGCTTAAACACACACTCCCATGGGTCATATTTGAATGTAGGAACAAGCAACCATTCTAGTATGAATTGGGGGACTTGTTGGAAAAATGAATACTTGATAATATTATCTGTATTGTTTGTACCTGTACTAATTATTCAGGGGGAAAAGAGTCCTAAAAAATGCTTCCAGCAGCAGAGGCAGCACTGAAAAGGGAATGTGTGGAGCTGCTGGCGTCAACTAGGATAAATAAAGGCCTAAAGTGACCAGTGGGCCCTTGTTTCTCTCAAGGGGGCAGTTGCTCCACTCTCCTTGCCTTCTAATTGATATATAACAACACTAAGACCCTGCACCAGTCTCTGTGACTTCTGACCCTGACCCCTGATGGTCACAACCAGGGCAGGGTTTGGTGTGATCCTGCCCCTAGTTTCTCTGATCTGTGCTGTAGGTGAAGTAGTTAAAAGGATAGTAAAATGAAATGTGGTAACCTGAGCTGCCCTAGACATTACAACTACCACAACGGGCACGCCTCAGAGTCACCGAGTCAGCACACCAGAACATACGTCCATTTCACTGACTCCACTGACTTTGATTGAGAGGAGGGTAACAATACATTTAAAAGACCAAGAATGGATGGAATTCAGGAAATAAGGAACCAGAAGTCACTGAAGTTGTTGAAGGGCTTTCTTTTTTCCTTTAACCCTTTCAGGTACAGCTTAATGTAATTTAACATTTTCCTTTCATCATTTCTAGTGATACAGCATCATCAATTATCCTTATAAAAATCACTGATTTGTTGAAAAACTCAAATTGTGATTATCTTTGGGCAACACCAATGAAAACACAGTTTACTGTTGCAGCTTGATTGTTAAACATAAAGGTATTTTTAAAAGTACAAACCTTTAAAGAAATGCGAGAATTTCAGAAATATGAAACCACACGGTTAGACTTTTTTCTTACATGTTATATGTAGACAAAAAATAGAATGTGTTGTTTTTTCTATTTCACCTAAAAGCCCAAAAACCCTGGCCTTTCAACTGCAATTAAATATTTGTTTTATGATGACAGTCCTGACCAAAAGTTTTTAGAATGATACAAATTTAACTTTACGTAGATTTAGTTTACATTTTCCTATACTTTATTCAAAAGCTTTTTATATTTTAATACACCACAAAAATATATGGGAAGAAATAACAAAAACTGAGGTAGTAAAATTTGAAAAAAATTGCATAAGTCTCAAAACTTATGAGTGCGTATGTCTACACACTGATGCTACAATGCTGATTAAACAATGTTGTTTCATTACTTACTAGTTTAAGTTACAAGGCAAAATCATTGTTACACTATTTGCTCTATGTGTCATCTGTATAAATTCACTAAATGTAACACAAATCGCAGGACAATTGTTAATGTGTTGCAAAATTAAAATTTCCATCGCTGCAAAGAGGTTGAACTAACAACAAGGCCATCCACAAACGAGGAGCCTGTTGATGTTTTGAGTTCTAGAGAAGTCAAAGAGGTCACTGGCACGACAACTGCAGCATATCAGTGGGAGGACGAGGACGGTCTTTGCAAAGAGAATCCTGAAATACACTCTTCAAACCTTCCCCTCATTCTGTGTTCCTCCACTCTTTGAAGAACTTCAAGCCTTACCCTGCTAATCTTTCATTTATGCTACACCAAGGACACATAAACAACTACCACAGGAGGAATGGTGGAAACAGTAAAGCCTATTGATTGCAGAGCACATAGCACAGCATAATAATGGGACAGGAGCGGTGCAATATGACCAATATGGAAATGAGTTAACGTTGTAATACTACTTGCAGCCGCTGAGGCGATCTCCATTTGGTTCCAAAGAGTCCTGGCTTCTATTGAGTTACATTGACAATCTCTGTAAATGTAGCAGCAAAGTTTTGCTTAGTGATCATGGTCTCAGACATACTATATGGGCACTCTAGTAACTGATGTGGCAGTCCATCTTTACATGTTTGTTCTGTCATTACAGTATTATGGCGGGTAGTCTGGTAAATCTCTGCCATACTGGCTTTGATTGATAGATCTGCATGTCAGCTCCACTCACCTGCAGAACTGACCAAGTTCTATTTATTCAGTAAAACTTTGTGGTGAAGTTTTACTGCGTCAGTAAGCTATCGGCTAATATTAGCTTCCCATGAGTCCCCTCGCATGAACGCTTCGTTAGCCCTGCTGCTGTTTGTCCAAATATAGTTACATCCTGCTTTTGGCTCCAAGATGTCATCCAGGAAGTGACAACCCGATTGGCCTCAAAACAGCCCTTCAGAAACTAATGGGTGACATCGCGGTCACTTTGTCCAGTTATATATACAGCCTATGGTCAAGACCCACACGTGGGCAGCGGAAGAATTTATTTGGGCAACAAAACAAGTAAGCAAGAGTGATGTTTTTGATACTAACTATTTGACTTGCTCTGATTATCGCGATTACAATGCACCTCCGAATGAATCAGAGTCTGTTACCTTTGTCTAAATGCATTTTTTTAGTTTTAAAATGTTTATATGTCTTAAAAATTGCTTACATAACAAACATGATTTCTTTAGCCTATATTTCTTCAAAAGGAGTCACTTATCTACTCTAGTTAATAATGTATTATTAAATAAAAGTTAAAATGATAATTTGAGCACAAATTCACTCCTTTTCTTGATTTATAGATTCTTGATTTGGGTCATGACATTCGTCATTTCTAAAAATTTGGTCCCCAGAAAAAGGTTTGAGAACTGTGAACAACACCTTAAAATAACTCTGTTAGGCAATGCTTGATGAAATTTTACTGAGTCGGCATATTAATGGTGAGCACTACATGTTGGGCTCCTCCTTTTGTCCAAATATGGTCACTTCTGGTGTTTGGCTCCTAAATGGCAACCAGGAAGTTGCCTCAAAATGGCCATTCAGAAACCGATGGATGATGTCACAGTTACTCTTTCTACTACAGTCTATGAATTTAACTAAATATTAAAGCCTCCTAGTTTGTGACTTCTCTTAAAATGACATTGTGTTATACTTCTGTTGTTAAATATAGTCCAGATACATCCAGGTAAAAAACATGTTTAGTGTTCTTAAAGGCTTTTTAATGATGAAACTGGAGACCAAAACACAACTGATGATAACTCATGCGATGACTTGAGAAATTTCTAAGTGAAGAGAATTACTTCATGCAATGACAAAGAACATAATGGTTCCTTTTCAAATTTGACCTGTTCGACTGTTTAGGTACATAATGAATGCTCGCAGTTTTAGTGTTAAAGCAGCTTATTCAGCTAAATAACACATGGAGAAACTGAAAACCAGAAGCTGACTAAAATAGTCAAATAGTGTTCTGTTCAGTGTTTCGGTTCACCTTGAAACACAAAAAAGAAACCGAACAGAAACGTATTATTTATTGGATTGTAAATAACAGAGGCTGTCTTTCCAAGCAGAACGTAACTACAGTACAGTATATCAGACTTTTTTCCTCCTCCTCTTCCTTCCTCTCTGGTTCCTTTCCTTGGCCCACTAATCCCCGTTTACGGTTGGGCTTTTCTCCGGGCTCTCTCTCTTTCTTGGTGTCAGGGGGTGCAGTTCATGCTGGTCAAGCTGAATTTGCAGTTGGGGTGGCAGCAGAGCAAGGGTTTTCTTTAAGAGCCCTCGGGCACGTAAAGGAGTTGAAACAGCAGCCTGTGTTCTGAGAGCGAAAAAGGAAAGCTGGCTGACTGAAAGGGTGGCCCTAGTCCAAAATATTTTTAAAAATTACTCTTCTTTGTGTGCCTGGCCCCCACCTCTCTTTCCAGTGCAGAGAAATGGAATTTGAGATGTGAATGTACAGTACGTGTGTGTGATATAAAATTCTCATATATGACTAGAATATATAGAGGAAAGGTAATGTGTCCTACTGTGGAAGGTTCTATGAGCCTCTTCATGTCAGCTACTGGAATTAATCTACTCTAAAAACACCTGAGACTAAAATCAATTGCAAGGCCATAAAGTAACCAAATGCTTTGTCATATTTGGGTGTTTTTAGACATCTTTCTATAACTAAATTTAGATGCAAACTGGTTTTAAACAAAAGGGGTGCTAAATTAGCCGCTTCTTACTTGTATCAGCCTGTGCAACTACATAATCACCAAGAGAATATATACTCTATAGTCACAATTTAAAGATCCAAGTTTTCGAGATCCAATTAGATAATCCAATTAGCATAAATCAAAACAAAAAACTCATTGTGTATGTTTGGTTCTTGTGTAAAACATGGAAGAAAACTACAGCTTAGTTAAGTACTTTTCGAAGTCCATGCATACCTTTAACCATTAAAGACCTCGGTAGAAGAATTTTGGAGGGTGGCTGATTCTCCTCAACCTATTTTGCTTTTCAAACATATTTTACCATTTAGCATCATTAAAGTGCAAAATTGCTGAAAAAGAACAATATGCTAATGATTTAGCAAATAAATGACAGCAAGAGATTGAAGAGCTCATATTTCTGTTTGCTTTGACATTAATAAATGAGTAATATGTATGTGAGTCAAATTCTAATTACATTTACAACATTGTCCACAAAAACTGCAAAATGATATTTTTTTCACCAGATTGTGCAGCCCTAAAAAAATATTGTTTAAGTAGAAAGCAGTTGAAGAAACCTCCACCAAAGCAGCTCATTTCCTACCTGGACACATTCTGGCTCAAGTTTGCCTTTTATTGAGATAACTCAAAAGACATTTTTGTAAAACGAATAGTTGATTTGATTCGGGGGTGGTCTGGATCCCTGATTTATTGAAAGAAATATTCACTATTGCAAGAGCCCTTTTCAGATCTGGAATATTACCAGGTTCCAGATCAAACAAAAAATGATGTCGTCGTGTAGTTTTTGCCAAATTTTCATGGTATTATAACTGGAAATGCATGCAAAAATGTTGGAACTGGCCCTACCTCACAATGATGATGAACCCTCTAAAAAGTCTTGGCTCTTGGATCACCCTACAATGATTCTTTTTGCCATCTATGACCTATGCTGAAAAATTAATCAAAATCTGTACTTACATTGTAGTTACTGTATATTGTTCACAAAAAGCAAATAGAGGAATAAACAAACCAACTAAATCAGATGGAATCATGAACTTCATTTATTTCATGTTTTCTATTATTTCAGCAGAGTACAATATGCAGTGCTTAACAAATATATTAGACCACCAACATAAGGCCACATCTGTCCTTAATTAACAGTATTGGTAATTTCCAAAATCTTTTATTATGTTTCAGTAATGGCTAATCAACCATTTCTGCACAAGCTGTTAAATCAAAATAATATTTTTAATGCTAAAATACAATTATTGTTGTTATCCATGCATTTTTGAATTTTCTGTTTTACAAAAAAAAATTAAAAAACTGTATTATTTATTGTCATTTATTGATTGAGATGCCAAATTACTTTTTTACTTGCATTACTAAAGAGAAAAAAATAATTATTTCTGATTTTCCAGAGAAGTCCAGTGTGTCCAGTGTGTCCTCGTGTCCTCAAATTTGGGTATATAAATGTAGATTCAGTTTGAAATTCCTCACCCCTGTTTTAAATGATAAAATGTGGAGAACTCACTGAAACGGAGGGTCTACATTAAAGTACTTTGCCTGAAAACACCTGTGACATTTAAACTTGTTAAATGCTGTACTTCAGTGTCTCAAATATTTTAGAACTCATGAAATTACAAATGCAACTTTTTCTTTCAGTTTGTTCCTTGGTATATTTCTTAATTTGCAAAAGCTACAATGCTTCTCTGTCCTCTGCTGAATCCTCTGCTGAATCCTCTGAAAATGGATATAACTTTGTATCTTGCCATTAATTCTATTTAGTTTACAAAGATGGTGTCTGGGGTGTTGGTTTGTTGCTGAAGAATGCTTTCAAAGCCTGCAAGAATGTAATCTTTAAAACGCTTTAGTCTTGTGAAGGGCTGAGCCCCCTGGACACTGCTCAGCAATCAGTCTGCCTCCCAGACAGATAACAGTATATCTGGATCACACACACAAGACACACACTCATTAGTCCTGTCGGTGGCTGAGGACCGGCCGTCCTGGGGAGGCTAAGCTCTTAATTTGTTCGGACCGGAGCACGTTGTGTCTCGGTAGGCCACTAGCTGCATCCTCTCCATCAACGTGAAGGCACGTTTGTGTGTATGTGTGTGTTTGGGCTCAGTGCCACTGCCACATTATGAGAAATCATTTGTGAGCAGCAGTCTCCCAGGGCAGGCTGCTTATCGGAGCGCAGTCACAGGATGACGTGAGTAATTACAGATGATTCACCTTGAGGACTTGATCATCAGCTTTCTCTCTCTGTTGCTCTCTCGCTTTTTTCCTGTCCTTTCTTCTCCTCTCTCTCACTTTCTGCCTCTCTGTGTTTCTGATCCTCTCCTGTCCTCTATTTTTCTCAGGAGTCATTCTCGTTTAAGAATGACACCGGATCTCTCTCCTGCTGCATTTTTATGAAGCATATAAGCATTCGCTTTTCTTCTGAGCTTGTTCAAAGTGAATAACTTGAAATAAAGCAGAGCTCACTCAACACACTGCATATCCTCCGACGCACATTCCATTGTACGGTGCTGGATCAAGTCCCTGATATTGGTATGCATTTTCCTAGTTGCTCACATGTGAACAACTTTATTCAGCACAATATCAGTCTCTTCCTTTAACCTGTCATGCAGTTGTCCCATAACTTGAATTGCGCTTTGACCAAATGCTTTTATAACAGCCGGCAGTTATTCCTTGGGTCATTTTTTTCACTGTGGTTCGAACTCATGAAAAAAATGAGCGTTAAGATGGTGCCAGGACTGTATATGGCTGAGGGAAACAAGGTTTGGCAGCTCAATGGAACAAATGACTGGATTACCTTAAGCCACTGCCAAGGAGTAATTCTAACACTTAATAAAGGAAAAACAAGGAAGTGTAGTGCATATGTGTATGTGTGTGTCAGTGGGCTAGCCCTGAGGCACAGTAGTCTAACTAGTAAGACAAATAAACACTAAGCAGGAGCTCACTGGAGGGACTTTGGTAGCATGAGAGGCTGATAGATGAGGCTGCGCAGACTTTTTTACCCTGAAAACTAAGTGGCAATGTTCTTGCAGTACTGCAGTTTTTTTAAATAAGTGCTGTACAGTTGCCACATGCAGTTCCCATGCAGTGAAAAATCCATCTTTTGGGGTTTTGAGGTTTATATAAAATAAGATAAAACTGAAAATGTGAATTTGTTCATTGCTGCCAGTCCTGAAAAATCAACAGGACATAACAGGTTTCAGGAAAACAAGCCATTTTTGAATTTTGTGATGTGTGACATCACAAGTCCATCCATCTATCCATTTTCTACCCCTTAATTCTCACAAGGGTTTGGGGGGCGCAGTGGGGAGGTTGCTGGAGCCTATCCCAGCTGACTTAGGGCGAAGGCAGGGTACACCCTGGATGAGTCGCCAGTTCATTGCAGACGTCACAAGTCATAATCAATTATATTTAAGCCAAAATGAATTAGTCTTGCACCCTGAGCCAACATAATTAAAAATTTTACAACATCACAAGGTGCAGCCAGTCATATTGGAGCTTAACAGTAGCCCAAACCCCTATATGCAAGGCTGGCATTAAAAGGGCACGCCCTCTTTAGGGCTGCTCTCATTGGCTATACAGTGGTGTCCCGGGTAATGAATGCTTGTACCAACAAAAAATTCAGGTAACAAAAAAAATTTGGCCAAAATTGTATCCCAGCTAATGAAAAAGTTTCAGGTTACGAAATACGTAACCCGTCAAATTTCGGTTTACAAATTTTGTGATTCGGGTTATGAATTTTTCACCTATGGTTTCACCTAATTTTTTCCACTTTTTTCACCTAAAACACTGCTTCATTTAGTGTTTTTCATCATTTTGTGTTTTTCAATAAATGTGCACATACGGGTGTGTAATACATACATATGGGAGTTTTCGTGGGTCCAGAACAGATTAATTGGTTTTACATGTATTCCTATGGAAAAACTCACACCGGCTAATGAATGATTCACCCAGTGAACGTGACGCCGGAACGGATTAAATTCGTTAGCTTGGGCAGCACTGTAATATAAATCATGGCACAAAACAAAACCACCATGAAGGCAGCCGAATTAGAATAGGTTCTCAGTTCTGATTAGATATTTGTAAACTTAATGTAAGTGGACAATAGAACAAGATAGAGTGAAAAAACAATTTTGATCTACTGTATTTACAACCTGCCCATTCAGTGTCATTATTAATATGCTACTACTATACACACAGTATGATACTAATTTATCATATGCTAATCTAGCAGATCCAATTTGTTTGCTTGTAGTCAAAGTTTACATATATGACATTTGGTGCTTTTATTTTGGGCTTATTTTACCGATACTATTTACTTTACATTTATTTTACTTGATTATTTATGTTTTCCCCCTTTGATATGTGAAGCAATTTTGACCTGGCAGGTGAGCCAATGTGTCACGTGGTGAAAACTGGGTGGTTACAACACCTCCCAATAAAAGTGTGTATGGTGGAGATATACAAAGGCCCATGGAAAATCAAGGAAAAATCTATTCAACACCCTTACATAAGAATTTATAAGTGGTCTGTATAATTTCTAACATGTAGATTAAACTTTATCAACACTCAGAACAGTCAGAATAAGATATTTGTCAATTAAAGAATGAATGGATTAACAAGTGAAATCTGAACGATAGACTTAAAATGTGTAAGTGCCTAAAATGCTATCTCAGCAAAGGGAGTAAGCTCATGGACATCACTGCGTGTTTACTTTTGTGTCTCCATCCAAATCCTTTAACACCATAATCTTTCTTAAAACACATGCAGACTCAGATACACCAACACTTGCCCATACATGTAGTACATTTTCTCTTAAGTGTCATGACCATATGGCAAGCCCAAAATGCTTAACCTTTAACCTGTGAGATAGAGAATGGACAAAAAAAACGTCTAAAGAGAAGTGGGTTAATCTGCACTTGGCTCTTTGGCTCAAGAGAACACACTGAGAACCATAGGGGGTTCCCTAAATCCGTATTTCAAATGGTGCTGAGCTGAATTGCATGTCACGCATGTTCCTAGATACATCTTACAAATACAAATACAGTACCTTCAAGAATGATGTGGGTAAACAGAGGTATATACAACACTCACCCCATGCGATGGGTTGGAAATCCATCCTAACTCCCCTTGGCTTGCTTTCGAGTCTAACAGGTTAACTGTGAAGAGAGACAGAGGAACATATGAGTGTTTATTCCTTGTTAACCTCTATTAGCTTTTATCAAATCCCACAGGAGGGATGACCAACCTCGGGCAATGATCATGACTCTATTTTCTCAGCTGCACACACACACACACACACAGGATCCTGTGCGAACCTAAACCAGTAAAAGCCAGATTTCTAGTGTTTCTGGTTATCACAAAAAAAAAAAAGCTCAGCAAACTGGCAACAACTCCGTAAGTGGTAGTGACCTAAAGTAGATTCACATCAGGACCTTATTTTCCAAGACTCATTCTTTTGACCCATGTGGCCTTATTCCTGCACATCTTCACACCGGCTGGACGGCATGTCCGTAAAGCAGAATGCGTCTAATCTAACTTCAGATGTAATCACCAGCTCAGAAATGAAACTGGCCACACCACCAACAAAAATAAATCTGTCTGTAATGAATAGAAATAGAATTTTATGTGTGTGTCGTGCCAAGAATTCATGTATACACTATCATACAGACATGAAGCAGTGGAGCTGGAAGTCCATGCCTAATAAGGCAAGGAACTCCATTATTGTGATGGAGACCAGAGTTGGGTAGTACTCAAGTACATATACTCCTTTACATGTCCTTAAGTAGTACTGTGCGTCTGAGAGTAGCTATATTGCAGAATAGTCTTTAGTCTTAGTTACATTTGCAATGGAAAAAAGTTACATATGGCCACAGCTCAATGAGTACAAGTGAAAAAAAGTTAAATTTTAAAAAATGAACAAAATAATCAAGAAAATTAGCAAACTGAATAAACTTTGCAACAAAATGATAAGAAGTTTATAAACTACCAAAAGGAACAAAATAAGCAAAAAAAATTGAACAAAACCTTAATGTTACAAAATGATTCTAAAATTAACAAAAAATTCAAGAAAATCAGCAGAACTGAACAAAATAGCTATGTATGACACATGTCAACATCAAATGATCAAAATAAATAACAAAAAAGCAAAATGAAGAAAATAATCAAGTAATTAAACAAAGATTAACAGTAAAATTAATAAACTGAGCAAAAAGATCAACAAACTAAGCAACATAAGGAGCAAAAATGATCAAAATAATCAAGTATGTGAAAAAAATGACCAAAATAAGCAAAAAAAATGAATAAAAGCGAAGATGTTATGCAACACCAGTAGTAAACAAAACAACAATGATTTAAATTTTAAATAAATGAACAAAATAAGCAACAAAATTGAACAAAGAGCAACATTATACACAACAAAATGAACAAAAATTATCAAAATATCTTTTTGAATGTAATATATTAAGCTGTAATACATTCCTGTTATGAAGTTACTTACTATATTGAGTAGTTTTTATACAAAATACTTTTTTCTCTTACTCAAGTACTTATGTTTATGAGTATTTCTACTGCTACTCGAGTAATTAAAGTTACAGAGTAAAATTATTTTGCTTCAGTACTGATTCTGTGTACTCTACCCACCACTGGCTGAGACTTTGTGGTATCTAAGTGGGACCAAGCGGTGCAGCTTGTTTTTGATCTAGCACACTTGGAGTACACTGTGAAAAATGCAGGATATTTGACACATGAACACATTTTGCCTACGACTGCTTTAGCTCATGTGGCAGACAAATGAGTGCTGAAAAAACGCATCTTCCTCACGCGCAAAAATGAGCTTCAACGTATTCTATTCTTAGTATATACAGATGGCTGAGTGTGAATGATTGTCATTGAATACAACTGTCTGTAAGGGCCATGACATATGGAGCAGGGAATGTGCAGGCAGCCGTATGTTATGTGGATGGCCCACTTCAGTAGCCAAACTGTCACCGCAGTTTAACACCAGAATCTGTTTTGCAACACAAGAAACAATAAGTAGCTTGTGGGCACTTATTGTTCCTTTTCCAGAGAATGAAAAAACTAAAAAGATGCCCTGCTGCAGTGTGAATGAAGTGAAAAAGGAGGAAATGTAAGTGGAACAAGAATGCAGCTGTGGCTGAGAAGCAATAAGGATTAATTATATGAATTTTAGACACGTTTTCTTCACAGTATGAGGTGGTTAATTTGGGTGCAATACTGTGGCTTCAACATGACAAGTACTGTATACAAGATGATGATGGTGTTTTCATCTGCGTTAGATTTTTATGCAACCCAAAAAAGTAAAAGTAAAAAAAACAGGATAGTTCAGGCAGGATGCTCTCATGTGATTCAAATGTGTGTGTAAGAGCTTATATGCATTTTTATTTTGGCAGTGACTCTGCTCAAGGGATGCTCTGGGACGATCTGAGCAAGACTGACACAGATGGCCCCTGAGATCTCAGACCCCCCCCCTCCTTAGCAGAGCCTGGTGTCATGCTTTTATGTGCCAAAACTAGAGTATAGAAGAAACATGCTTTGAAGTTTGTTATATTATTGTTATTTATTCAGCTTAATTCAGGAGGTTGTTTTTTGGATTTGCTGGGAGTGATAGCTGAGCAGCATGGCAGTATGAATGGACTCAGCCAGGACCCACGTGCAGCTGATTAGGGGTGTGTAAGACAGGGATGACAGTGATTGGACATAAAATTGAGGTGGAGAACAGACTTCCACACCTGTCTGAACTACGCACAGGCTTCATGTTGGGAATAGCAAAAGGAACAATCGATTCAATTTTGAGAAGATCTAGATCCAGGATTTTTTTTTAAACATTCTTCTCCATTGTGATATAGGGCCGTCTTACTATCTGAAACACTGCTGGGTTCAGGATCAAACTTTGTGGCGTGGTAGAACCTGTCATGTTGTTGTCCTGCAGTTTTTGTGTTCATCTATCTCGGTATTATTTGTGGAGTTAAAAACAAAAATGTTGCAACTGTGAAGAATCCTTTAAAATTTACAGGATGTATTCATTGATCTTGATCCAGATTTGAATCAATTGCTATTTTTGACCAATTCTGAAAAATTGATTAAAATCTGCAAACTACTTTTTAATGTTGTGAATTTCCATCTGGGATCAATAAAATATCTAGCTACAGTATCTTAAACAAAGTAATGGACAAACTAATGCCAATGACAACATAACCGCCGCCGACGACATGAATTATTGTTATGATTTGTTGTGGAGCGGTGCAAATAAATAAAACTCAATTCCTAGTCTTGTCTTTACGTTTGAAGCTCATGTTGACTATGTTTACATGCACACACTATTCTGTTCTGAAAAATATAAATCCAAGTACACTCTTTACGTGACCAATGAAAATGAATTTTCCACTAATTTTCCTATTTACATGCAGCTGTTCATTATAAACAGGGTTTTTTCAAAGTTTTTCACCGGTGACAGATGTTCCACTGTGTGAACTCGGCCTCGTGGTTCCATTCCCTCAAACACGGTGAGTGTTATAATGCTTTGAAGTAGGAGTGATTCTCCTCTGGCCAGAGCTGTGGACTTAACTTTGGAGCATCTGTACCAGAGAGGATCTTTGTCTCTAACGCAGCTAACTTGAACATACTAATGAGACTATTTGCTTTATATGTGCCCAAATAACTGGGATAATACCAGCATATCCCACATGTTTTATTCAGAAAATGCTCCGTTCAGATAAAGAGACCTAATTCAAAATATCCAGCCAGAATATGTCATTTTTGTGACACCTACCAAATTCAGAATATTGCCATATTAGGAATAATAGATAGATACAAGTGTGCATGTAAATGTAGTCGCCGACTCAGCCTCTTTCTCCTCATCCTGCTGAGACCATAGCCTCTACAACCCAGCACACACACACATGCACACACACTTACAAACTCCGACAACAGAAGTGAAGCAGTGCCACTGTAAGTCTATTTACTGTACAAATACAAGGATACATTTCCCTGTATTCTTTAAATCAATACAGCAAGCACACAAAAGACTATGACAGAGTATGTATGGGTCAAAGCTGCTGCTGTGATCCCTTTTATTGTGCAGAAAGAAAGTGATTCTTTCCATTCTATTAACTGTCTCCTTTTAAGCAGTGTTGAGTAAATATTAACAGTACAAGCACTTTTACTTCATGGTGATAATGACTCAAGTAGAAGTACTTCTAAAAATAAGTACTTGAGTGAGAGTAAAACAACATACCTCCTAAAAACTGCTCAGCTTGTGAATAAGTCCATAATGTGGAATTTATTACAGCATCATATATTGCACTCTCACAGGTTCTTTATTTATAGGTAATAACAAAGGTCACATAAAGTGTCATCATTAAATTTACAGATCCAGAAGCAGGTAAATGTAAAATCCATGATATGAAAACACTGTTTACTGTTTAAACAGAAAAAAAATGTCACATGCTCAAGATTTTCTTAATGGAGGATTTGTTGCTTATCATGGTGAATTAAGTACTTTATCTGACACTTAACTGATAATGTTCAGACTTTTTGGCTGATTTTGGTGCTTATTTTGTTATTTGTTGTTGGCTATTTTGTCCATGTTTGTAAATATACTTCATTATTTTGTTAGTTGTTTTTTTTTGTTTATTTTGCTCTTTATTTTGGTTACTTTCTATTCATTTCTTTGCTTATTTAGCTCATTTTTGCTCTTTTTGTACATTTTGTATTCAGTTTTGTTGGTTATGTTGTTCTTATTACATTGACAATTTTTTTCCACTTTTGCTCATTTTGTTGCTTATTTTGTTCATTTTCATTCATTCCTTTGCTTATCTTGTTAATTCTTGCTCGTTTTGTTGTTAATTTGGTAGATTTTTTAATCAATTTTATTGATGGGTATTGTTCATGTTTAAGTTACTTGAGTATTTTGATCCTTTTTGTTAATTTACTTTACTATTTGTTGATTTTTTTTGTCATTTTGTTGCTTATTTTTCTATTTTTTTTTCATTTATTTGATTATTTTTGTTCATTTTTTCCCATTTTGTTATGCATTTTGTTCATTTTTGCCTATTTCATTGATTTTTATTTGATTTATTTGGTTCATTTAGCTCGTGTTCATTTACTTGATTTTGTTCCTGTTTGCTCATTTTGTTGCTTTGTTGATTTCTTCTGTTTTGACATAATAGCAGTGTACAATCTGCTGTTCATCGCCATTTGGAAACTAAGTCAATGTATAAATGAGTTCCACACACTCAGGTCTTTTTTCCCCCATACTCTATACTGTAAATAAACTACTCTCAGAAGTACATTATTTGAATAAATATGATGTGATGGAGTAAATATACTTGAGTACCACCCACCTCATTTTGTTTATTTGTTTGGTCATTTTGCTACTTCTTTTGTTCATTTTTGCTCTTTTGTTCTTTATTTTTCTTCACTCTTTTGTACATTTTGCCTCTTATTTTGCTCATTTTGTTCATTTTGCCATCTTTAGGATGAAGGTGGAAATGGAAAACAGTTTTCTACAAGTACGCCTGAGACCTTTGAGCTGCTGCAGTGAAAAGGCACCTCAGTGGGAGAAGGAGAAATGAAAACACACACACTGGGAGTCTTATTATCAAATTCCAGGCATGAAAAGCGGCTAAATCACGGCTCACCTGAGCTGTAGGACAGGCTAAGCCACTCAGCTGGTTGAGTGGCACTAGACGCATTCCTATTAGAGTCTAATGAAGCTATCTGTTCATGTCAGATAATAGCAGCTCCACATCCAGGGCCATTGCTTCCAATTTACATTTCTCAACGAGCCGAGCCCACTACTCAAATTGAGCCGAGTGGGGGAATTTGAGAGCAGAAAATTAGATGGCTCTCATATCGCAGGAGGAAAAAGTCCCCTCCAGCTGCACTTGGCTGGGGCAATCAGCACCTACACTCATGACACACACAGATGAGACCGTAAACACCGGGTGCAGACACACAAAACAAAGAAGCACACACAAAACGAATCCCTCGCTGCAGAAGGAAAAGCTGAAACAGAAGTCTTTGCGGAATTATTTGCCCCGGATGATACACTATTCTGCCCTGCAAAGGCAAAGTGCAGTAACTCGGCACACAGTGAAAAATGACTTGAAAGTTCGTATTCATTTTTAGGGCATTTAAAAAAAAACACTTTCTGGATTGCTTTGTTTATTTTTCATCTTTTTGCTTCTAATTTGCTTTCTTTCCTCGATTACTTTGTTCATTTTGCATCTTTTGATCACGCCTCATTTTTTTGCCTATTTTTGTTCGTTTTTCTTCTTTTTGCATCAAAGTTAGTTCCTTTACTTGATTACTTTGTTCATTTTTGTTTATCTTTTGTTTGCATTTCAGCATCTTCTTGATTGTTTTGTTCATTTCCCTTTTTGTTTTGCATCTGATTTCATTTATTTTCTTGATAGGTTCGTTCATTTTGCTTTTTATTTTGTGCATGTTTGTTTTTCATTTTTTGTTTATTTTGTTTTTTCTTCTAAGTCGCTTCATTTACTGGATTCTTTTGTTCATTTTTCTTCTTCTTTTGTATCCTTTTCAGCATTGTTTTGTTCAGTTTTGTTAATCATTCTTCTTATTTTATTGATTTCTGATTTGTGTTTATGTTTTTTCATTGTTGTTAATTTAGTTCATTTACATGATTGTTTTGTTCATTTTTGTCTATTGTCCTTTTTATTTTGTTAATTTCTGTTGATTTTTCTTTTCTGCATCTATGTTGGGTCAATTTCTTGAATAATGTGTTATTTTTGCTCATTTTTTCATGTTTTGCTTATTTTATTCATTTTTGTTTATGGTCCTTGTTATTTTATTGATTGTTGTTCACTTTTCTTCTTTTTGCTTTTAATTTAAATTATTTTTTTCAATTAATTTTTTCATTTTGTTTTTTTATTTTGTTCATTTTTTCATAGTTTTTTTGTTTATTTCTGTTCATTTTCTTCTAAGTTGCATCCTATACTTGATTATTTTGTTAATTTTTCTTCTTTTCTGTTTTCTTTTTAGCATCTTCTTGATTGTTTTGTTCATTTTTGTTTATTGCTTTTCTTATTTTTGGTGATTTTTGTTCAGTTTTTCTATTTTTTGCTTTTACTTTGGTTCATTTACTTAATACATTTTGATGATTTTGGTTGTTTCTTTTCCAGCATGTTCATGGTTACTTTGTTCATTTTTCCTTATTGTTCTTCTTGTATTGTCTATTGTTGTTCATTTTTCTTCTTTTTGCTCCTAATGTGGTTCATTTTCAGGATTTCTTTTCTCATTTTGCTTCTTGCATTGTTCCTTTTCCTGGTTTTTGTGTATTTTTTGGCTGTGTTTTATTTAGTTTGATTCACTTCATTACTATTTTGTACTTTTTGTCTCTTAATGTGCCCATTGTTTTCTTTTCCCTGATTAATTTGTTAATTTTCAGTCATTAACTTTTTTCACTTTGCTTTTTGCCTTATATTTGAAGAGTTAATTTGCAAAAACAGACAAGTGCCAGTTTGGGGAAAAAAAAGAGCTGACAGTTTCAATTAACACTTCGCACAGAGGTCCTTCAGGATCCAAAATCCATTCTCGTGTATCTCCACTCTGTTACGTAATTTCTGCTCTGTCAAAGATGCCCAGCTTCTGTTTGACTGATATTACTTGGAGTAAACAAGAAATAAGGTTTTTGAATATTTTCCAGAGTTATCTGCTTTTGCAAATGAACTCGTCTTTGAAAAGGAACATGACTAAGTCCTGTGATGAAATAAAACAATCACCAGGTCCAGTTCCAGCCTTAACGCCGTTTGGACCAAATGTTGAATTAGTACTTTCTGCATTTATTTACAGTATATCAAAGCGTTTACACTCATATGCCCACATCCACTCTTCCTGTCTTAGATGCACACCCTGCGCACGCGCACTTCAGCACAAGCAAGCACAAAATGTAAGCATGCACAAACATTTGCTGACAGTCTGCCTTCCTCTCGCCTCTCAAACACACACACACACACACACACACACACACACACAGTCTCAGTTAGCAAGCTAGCGTCAGCCAAGCATATAGCCCCTGCCCCATCAGGGAGTGCCTCTAAACGGGAACTAGGAGTATTAATAGCAAGCTGAGCCAGCCTGTCTGTGAAGGAGCAAAACATCACAGAGGTAGAAACAGGTGAATCAATATATAACACATACCTGGGCCACCATCACACACACAGATACCCTAACAAAGCAGCTGAAGGGAGGAGGAGAGACGATACAAGCAGCCAAATGTCCTGCAGCTGGACTGTTTGGTGCATTTTAGATGTACAGGAGGAGAGAAGGTAAGGGGTGTGTGTGGGGGGGGGGTGTGTGTGTGTGCGTGCGTGGGGGGGTGATAACAATACTTTTAATGAGTTACTGTTTGTACTTTATTTATTAATGTATTATTCTTCATTTTGTTCTTTATTTTGATTATTTGTGTTGAACTTTTTGACTTATTGTTCATTTCTCTTCATTTTGTTGATTATTTTCTTCTGTAAACCTCAGTTCAAACACATTCTCAGGGTTTTCCCTAAAGCACCTGTGGCTACTGTACTTATTCTAGTACTTGACATAAAGATATTGATCAAAACATCCACTCACCACCACTTCATTAGGTACACTTGTTAACACAACTCATTAATTCAAATGTCTTATCATCAAATTACATGGCAGCAGTTCAGTGCATTTAGGCATGTAGACACAGTCAAGACGACCTGCTGAAGTTTAAACCGAGCAGGAGAAAAGGGGAAGTAAGGTGATCGACATGACTTTGAACATGGCATGGTCTTTGGTGCCACGCAGGCTGTTCTGAGTACTGCTGCTGATCTAGTGGGATTTCTGCAAAAGAGACAATATCCAGTGAGCAACAGTTCTCTGGATGATAATACCTTATTGATGCCAGAGGTCAGAGGAGAATGGTCGGATTGGTTTGAGCTGATGGAAAATCAGTGGTAACTCAAATGACCACTTATTACAACTGAGTAATGCAGAAGAGCATCTGTGCACATACATGTCAAATCTTGAAGCAAATGTACAACCGCAGCAGAAGATCAAACGTGGTGACACTCCAGTCAGCTAAGAAACAAGAAACAGGTTCCAATTCACATGGACTCAGTAAAAGTTGCCCATAGAAGAACTGAAAATGTTGCTTTGCCTAGTGAGTGACGATTTCTGCTGCAACATATGGCTATTATGGTAACAATTAATATAAGCAACATGAAAGCATGGATCCATCCTATCAACTCTTCAGGCAGCCAGTGGAGGCACATGTTGGGACCTTTAGTCCTCACCGTGCATTGTTTAAATGCCACAGCCTACATGAGTATTACTGCTGGCCATATCCATCCCTCTACAACAACAGTGTAGCTAGGAGGTCCGACCAAGCGCTAGCAAGGTGTGCCTAATAAAGTGGCCGACATGAGGGGAGTGTACAAAACAAATAGATTTGGAACCCTTCACATTAACCTACAATACTGTGAAAACACAGCTGTTAAAAGCCAAAAGCCACAGCTCATTTCTGAATAGAATGACCTGAATTTACAGGGACTTGAAACAAAATACAGGGGGTTACACTAAAATGGGTCTAAAAACACCTATTTAAAATGGATAGAAGCTCAGACTTTCTCAAAACATGGCAAAAGGTAGAATATAACCAAATCATATGTGCTTGATCTCCTAATAAGTCCCATCTTGACATGAAAGAAGTGGAGAGGGCTGGGTGTGCATGCTGCCTCTGTCAGTGTGAAGGTTGGCAGGCCGCAGTGCAGGCAAAGCAAGGCGACTTGTGTCTGTGTTAAAGGGTGAAGTGTTCACCTCCCATTATGAATTATTCAAGAGCAGAGTCGCTCTGTCTGATGTTGCTGCTGCTTTCCCAACCCCTCTGCTCTCATTCCTCTTTCTTCCCTTCTTTCTCTCTTTCTATTCTTTCTTTTTCTTTTATTCCCTTACCTGCATGCACAGACACACTACAACCAAGGCTGGTGTACACATGCAAACAGCCTCCCGCTCCATGCCCACACCTACTGTTTAACCTGCATCCACTCACTATCTCATTTATTCCACAAAACACGCAAGTTAAGGATGACACTCTCCATCTTTAACCAGCTCTGATCGTCACGCACATACAAATAAAGGAGATACATGGGTGTGGGCTTTTACAGGAGGAGTGTAAGCACATTTACAGCACCTCTGAAAGGTACCATCACTCACAAACGCCCCTGAGTCCCAGCGAGAAGACTGCGCCAAGCTCTACGGGCCAAGCCTCTCCAACGGCGGCTAAAAATACAGAGGGCCTCCCCACGCCCCACACCACGCCACCGCGCAAGTCGCAAGGAAGTCAACCAGAAACTTTATTAGATGTTTTCGATTTTAACAAAATCTTGCATCCAAAGTGGTTATTTTATGTATTTGACAATTGCAAATGATGGATTTTTCCTCTATGTTCAACTTTTCCACTAAGTTTTACGCACGATCATTAAAACGATTTACGCTGTAAATGCTATTATGTGCGAGATGAAAGTAAAATACAGACATTTCTGTTTTTATAAAGACAGGATATGAGAAAATAATTACACAAGTTTCTCATCAGTCAGTTTTATTTGCTCATTTTTGCCAATGCCTGCATGTATTTTGTACTTTAAGTGTTACGTATGAAGTTACTGGAGTTTAAAAATATTGCAAAATTATAGAAAGCTAATACTTTTCTTCATCTGCTCATTTGAACACTTTTGGTTTCCAAGTTCACTCCAGAATAAACAAGCTCCTTCTTCTCCTTTTCTTTTTGATCGAGCACAGAAAGAATTCTTTAATCATAATTTCCATGATTCTTAATGGTGCCAGCAAAGTAAAATTAACAGGAAAAAAACGCTATAATTATTTTTCCTCCTTTATCTCCCTTTATTTTGGAATTAAACTGTACTTTTCAGGTGACTCGTGCGTAGTTCACGTACACAATCCTGGTCTAATAAAGTAAAGAAAAAGATAAAATAGGTTAAACTATTCCATTTAGAATAACTTTAGATACTTCGTGTCATTTTTATCTTCCAGTCTTATTTTTCCCTGATATTAATCGATTTGTCAACATGGTGACATTTAATAAGTGGCCAAAACAAAGCGCTTTCCATAAATCAAGTGCGTTTAGTCGCGTTTAGGGTCAATATTTGATCCCAGCTGCTTATAGAAATGTGGCAGCTCTATACTGACACTCTCTGGCTGATTGATGACTTGGAAAGCTGAAAGTAATTGACTGATTTGTTTTTGATTTAACAGTTGGGACTTTTTTTCTGTTTCCAGTCAGAGCACAGGCCTGGATCTCTGTCTCAGACCTCCTGATTTTCTGTGACACCCAGACGACCGCGCACCAACTCCTCACACTCCGATCTTTTTACTTTCTGTTTCTAATTTCCAGCCTCTTTCTCCTTTCTCAAAACCTGCTCCAATCGTGTTACACTTAAACGCAGTAAACCAGATTCTTGCTTTTTTATGCAATGATTTACGTTCAGACATAAGTACGACTCTATTTGCCTCTATATTCAGCTTTTCACTCAAATGTTTTAATACAAGTGAAAACAAGTATGTCTGCGCAAAAAAGGGAACAGGGAACAGAACTGGAAAAGAGAAAGAGGTGATGCGCAAATGACGCACATTTGGCTCAAAACATTAAACCCACAGCTATTGTCATTCAAATAAATAAACATATAAGGCTTAAAGTGTGCAGAGTAACCGGAATATGGACTGCTTAAAGGTTACAATAAAAATAACAATCTGTTTCGTTTCACTTTTTCGAGTTGAAATGGAAGGAAATAAATCAAAAATAATAAAAAGCACGATTACTGGCATTCTGTTCAGTTTTCAGGTGACACTGTAAGATCAACTCTGACCTTTTCAACGTGGCCTTGGCCTTACAAGACGAAGTGTCCCAAACTTTTCAAACGCGCATGATCTTCAGTTTTATTTCTTACGGTCCTTTAAAAATGTTGCAGAAACGTCACATCGTCGAGATTTTGAGGTTTTAAAGCTTTACGCACCCGGTTCTGAGCATTATTCTTTTTAAATAGTCACTTTCAAACTATTTGATGTGTGTTAATGTGTTCTTATCAATGCATTACATTGTCTACAGTGACTATTATTTATTTGTTGTTTTTAATATTATAAAATCAAGCCGTCTAACATATATATTTGTTCTGTGTGAAATCTGGATTTTAATATTACTCGGGGCACCTTGACCGTTCTTGCGCGTTACTTTTTGTATTTTTTCTCTTTGGATTTTTACTGATGATTGACTCACAACAAAAGGGACACAACTTTTTCACTTTTAAGAGCAGCAACGAAGTAGAATGGCATCGAAGTCAAACTCAACTTCAACTACAGACGCTGCGTTTGGAGCGGACACCGTGCACAGATCTGTCGCTTTTCCACGCAGTCCTGTGTTTCCAAAGGACACAAAGGAAACTAAAGTCTCCATATGTGAACTTTTTCCTGGGTTTCAACGGTATTTAGTACTTTTTGTTAACATGTCAGACTTTTGCCTTCTTTTAAACATCTTTATCTGATGAGTTTTTTTAAGGTAGACGCTTTATAGGACCCCAAAGTCGACTGTTCGTAATTCCTGGAACATAAACAGAATTACGCGTTTCTGTGTGCTTATTGTTCCTTTGTGGTCTTTGAATCCAGATAAGTGTCTGCATAGCTGTGTCCTGGATAAAAGAAATAACCGTGGCTGGGTTACGGTTAAGCAGAGTTTCTTGCTTCCCAGCCGGTAATAACTGCTCGATGTGCGCTTTGGGAACTGTCACGCCATCACCATCACTCCCTCTCGCTCACCTCAATTTATGAATCTCCTGGTTGTGTGAATTTAGGCTTCTTTGTCTGGTTTGTCAAGTTGTCTCCTGGATAATTGTCTGGTTCGGTTAAAAGCCACTCCGTCGGGGATCCTCGGTGTCATCTCCGTGCGCTTTGGATCATGCTCTTATTCTTATCACTCTAATTTGGACACAAGTCTGAGGACACCGGTCCGCTGTTTTGCGCACCATTCACACACACACGCAAACACACTCCTGCACAAGTGCGCTTACTGTAGGCACATAAACAAACCCAAACGGCGGAGAGTTGCCTTACCTTCATTTGGAGGGTAGATGATGGGAAACGAGGGAGAAACGCAGGACACCAAAAGAAATAAAAGGAAAAGAAGTGATCGCGGATTGCAATCCATGGCGGCGGATCAGAGGTACATAACTCCATGAAGCCACTGACTGATCTGAGAGCGTCTTCTCTCCACTTCGCTCTCTCCGGCTTCGGCTCCCTCCTGGTTGGAGCAGATTTCCGCTGGGTCCTACAGAGTCTGGCGCAGGGTTTGCGCAGCGCTCAGGTTCAACACAGGTCAGTTTGGAGACTGTCCATGATGTTTACGCACAACAGACACACATGGAGACATTTACTTGAGGACAAAAGGGTGAATGATGTGGTGACCTATTAGAAGTTAAATCACATCGGTTCACTGTATTATGAGTCTTGCACAGTGTACGTCTCCATTCTTTTGCCATAGGTGTAGATTTGAAAGGGGGTGGGGTAACATGGGCATTAATCCCCCAATTAAGCTATTTATCTATTTATTGTCTGGTAGTTAATTTAGAGGTGACGATATGACTTTTTAATTAATTAATTAATTTCAGGAAAATGACAGCAAGGGAGACAAAGCAATCACATGGCTCATGCCATGCTATCCAATACTAACGTGCAAAAAAAAAAGAAAGAAAAACGAAAGCTCCAATTTTTTCCTGAAAGGGTGTGGGAAAAAGAAAACTTATCATCATCAGAATTTAATTTTATAAATAGTTTACAAATTTAGGAGATATACAATAGGTGTCTGCAAAACAAAATCTTGCATTTTTTTGTGATTTTGGACTCGTTTTTTGTTTATTGCTGGATTGTTTTGTTCCCTTTTTATATTTATTTATTAATCTGTTCTTTTTTGGTCATTTTGTGAATTATTTTTCCTCATTTTTTGTCATATTCCTGATTGTTTTGTTCATACTGTTGTTACATACAACTGACATGTTGTGTGGATTTGTTCAAATTTTTGTTTATCTTTTCTGTTGAACTTTTTTGTACATTTTCTGGGTTATTTTGTTCTTTTTTGATCATATTTTGAGATATTTTGTTAATATTTTTTGATTTTCTTTATTAGTTTTTTTCAATTTTGTTGCATATTATGTTCTCTTTTATTCAGCTTGGTTTATTTGGTTGTTTATTTTCTTCATTTTATTGGTCATTTTCTGATTATTTTGTTAATTTTTGTTAATTTTGTAATTTTTTTGTTTTGACTCGTATAACAATTTCAATGTGAGGGTAAGTTGTCATGCATTTTTGAGAGGTTACTAATATAACTTTTGGGTCTGTAAAAAAAACCCCTCATTTTATGAAAAATAAAACATGCAATTTCTTGTCCATTTTGTTAAGTTTTTATTGTTTTCTAATTTTCTTGATTATTTGAGATTTTTCTTGTTCAATTAATTTAATGCTGTGTCAATGTTGTTGCCTATTTTGTTCATTTAGATTTAAATATTCATACTTTGTCGTGGGGAATTTCATCATTTTTTTCTTAAATTTAGTCTATTTTGTGGAATAATTTGGACTATTTTGTGGGTTATTTGGTTTATTTCCTGGATGATTTTGTTAATTTTATTGATGTAATGCTTTAGTTGAGACACACTTTATTTCTCTTTTATAGTCAGCTTCAGTTTACACCCTTTCAGTTTTGTTGTTTGCTTCATTCTTCTTTTTATCTGAATGTGTTTTCATGATAGTGAAATAGTATGGCAGTTTATAGTGATGTTTTGGTCTTACTTTATCTCATTATTGCTCATTTTCATCTTTGGATTTATTCTGTGTTCGTCATCAGTCTCTTCATAAACTTACGTAGAAAATCTACAACTTGACACATGAAGAACTCACCAGGAACTCAAAATTTCCTGCAGGATCCCTGACTAAAACTAACTCCACATGTTCAAAATAAAACCTAGGCCCCTGCATCCATGTGTAGCATATGTTCATCAGACAAATCGCCACTGCCCCCCCCCCCTCCGTTTTTTTCATTGTCACCATAATGTAGCAGGAGTTTTGGTCGACTTTGAGGGACAACAGGGGCCTCTGACAACAACATGCGTGATGTGCAGAGAAAGGCAGGGGTGGCGGAGCAGCGTCAGGATCCTCGCTGAGACGCCAGCTGTTGTGGTGGGGGTTGAAGGCTGCAGGCTGGAAAAGCATCTGATGTATGGGAAAAAGTTACAGGATGCAGCACACATAGCCCAACAACACTACGCCTTCAGAATGATAGTGGGGTTCAATTGAACATGGGGGAGGGGTGTGGGGTATTTCATCAGGCACCTATAAGTCCTGTTATGAGTGTCAAACACGTTATCTCTGATTCACTGGGATATATATTTGTGCCTTGACTGCATTTGTCTATGAAGGGAAGGTGAAAAGAAAGAAAAATCAGCAGTTTGATCTAACAGGTTTAAGAAAAGCAACAGAAATGAACAGAGCAATAAATAAAATCAACAAAAATGGAGAAAAAAAAATCAAATATATGAACAAAATGATCCGTAAAATGAACATAAATGGACCAAAAAAAATAAAATAGTCAAGGAAATGTACAAAAGTGGATAAAAGATCTTTAAAATAAATAAAAATTCACAAAAATGAACAATATAATCAAGAAAACAAACAAAAATGCATAAAATGATCCATAAAATGAACAATGACTTTTTTTGTTTTTCTCCATTGTTTTGTTCACATTTGCATGTCTTGTTGCTCATTCAGTTTGTTTTTGTCCATTTTATAATTCTTCTTTTTTTTAATTAGGGCTTATTTGGTGTATCTTACATTCATTTCACTTCATTTTTCATCTCTTTTGTTCATGTTGGGGATGATTTTGTTCATTTCCCAGATTATTTAACACTCTTTGTTTATTTTCTTCATTATCATTCTTAATTATTTTCGTCATTGTCTTTTACATTTAGATGCGAGATTCTTTTTGTTGTCAAATGCACCAGTGTACGTAGAAAACAAAAGTGCATTCCCCCAACATAAGGTAATGCAAAAGTGCAAGTAAATTTAATATAAGTATGCATCAGAGAAATATAGGGAAAAACACAATTGAGTTAATAAGTACATAAATTTAACATGGAATAATTCAAAGTAAAAGGGTAGCTATTACATCAGTTTATAATGATTTGTTTGTGAAGTTTAATTTATTTTGTTACCTATTTTATTCATTATTGTCTATTTTCTTGATTATTTTGTTCATTTTCTTCATGGCTCAAGCAGATGCATCAAAAATTGTAAAAAAAAGGAAACATTCAAAGGTTCCTACGCCTTTGGATTCACTAATTCAAAATACGATGCAGTTTATTAACGGGGTTCACGTTTAGATGGGATATTTCATGAATGGATTTCCAGAAGCGGTGACTTCACAGTAAACTCATCAGTGCGCTCCTCAGCTTTCATGTTGTTCAGAATGATGCCAGGAGGGTCTTGATCACACTCACGCACTGTGACATGTGGATTTACAGCAGGTTCCTGAGATCCCGGGCGTCACGATACATCATCCTCCCGTCTCACTAATTCACTTACTACAAATATGATATTTGAAAAAGATGGATGTGACAGGTTGCAGAGCTCACAATCAATCCACAAGTACTACACCTGTATCAAAAATTAACAATGAAAATGACAACAGAAAAATTCTGGCGTTGTGTTTCAACTGATGCAGAGATTAATTGTAACGTTCTTGTGAAGCCTGTAGAAAAAGTTCACAAATGTAACTTCACAAGGAAAACGTATAATAAGACAGTGTTTCTCTTAAAGTTCAGAAACCAACAGAAAAATGTGGGGAAAGCAGGGAAAATCATTAAAAATAGCTTAAAATTCTTATTATTTAAAGAATCATTTACTGTAAATGAAGCCACATCATTGCATTTGACCTGTTTTACACATCATGGAATAGTAACATGTAGAAGAAAAGAAACAGAGCTTATTTTGTTCATTGTGATTTTCTAATGTTTACCACATACAGTATCCTCTTGTGCTCTGGTATTTACAACATTAAATCAAAATGAACAGAATATGCACAAAATAAGCAAAATACTGGAAAATATGAATAAATGAACAAAATAAATAAGAAAAGAGTAGAAAAGAAAGACATGATTGAAAATTAGCAAAATACCTGAGAACATGGGAAAAGATGAAAAAAGTAATCAAGAAAATCAGTAAAATAACAAGATAGTTGAACTAAAAACAGACAAATGAATGAAGGACATGAGAAAATATGAACAAAATAATCAAGAAAATCAAGAAAAATAATAATATAATAAGCAGAACCAATAAAAAACAAATTCATCGAGAACATGATCAAAATATAGCCACAGTTTGAAAAATCTTGAGCCAGAAGAAAAATCCAAATGAAAAGTTAACACTTGGATGAAAAATACTGGATTATGTATTTTGGTAAATTTCTCCTTCATGTAATTAAAACTAGTCAGTCCTTGGTCCATCTTGGCTCCAGAAGGATCAAACTTCTTGTTAAATGCTCTTTCTGGACCAAATTATGTCTCAAAATCACCTTTTGACATCATCTGTTTACAATCACATTGTGTTTGAATGACTTTAACTCATCTTTTGCTGAAACTGACCCTGGTTGATTTTTTTTGGAACATGATGTAGATCCAAAACTGAGGCACAGCTGAATTGTCAGACAAAACATATTGTGTATATTGTGTTGCCCACCGTGCATTACAAGTCAATGTTAATAGCATTATATTAATATATTTTCTTTTTGTTTTACATTATTCCACCTGGTTGAGCTTTTTTGGAGCTGGTATTATACTCAATAAATTGTTGAGCCAGTTTTAAAAAAGGATCCATGTCCCACTTTTTGGTTTCAAGTCACAGCTTTGGAATAATAGAAATGATAAAACGATAAGTATGGACTATGGAGATGACACATAGTGATACGTTGTGGTGAATAAGTAAAATTAATAAACTCCACGCAGACAAACACAGTCAGCTCTGAGTATTTGGGATTCAGTCGCTGAGTCACCATCGCTCTGTTAGTAGTTGATCAAACCTGGAAGTAAGTTCAGACTAATTGCTGAAAATGTGTTTTTGATTGTGGTGAATTGGAAAAATTCAGCGGGTCCCTCCCGTCTCCACTCCAACATTTTTTTTCTCTTTTCTCAGTAAGTCCATTCCTGAGGCTGGGCCAACGGAACAATCCAGAAAGAGATGGAGGAAATATGGATATAGAGCCTCGAATGTGAGTCATCACCAGTGCTGTCCGGTAGTGGCTTTTAATTATTGGATTTAGATAATAATTGTCATACACACAAGTCAAAAATGTGGATATGTTTTTTAGTGTTTTGGTCCAAACTCAAAAATACACCTACACGTATCATTGCATTCTGATGTTTTTACTAGTTACATGTAAAACATAATGAGATGATCCTTCATAATATTCAATTAAAAATAAACACTGAATGAAATATTAATAACTGAAATAATAAAAAATACTAATAACTGATCAAAAAAATCCTAAATTGAATGAAACACAAACAAGATAATTTAAAAAGAAAATTAGAAAAACAACAATTTAATCAACAGTGAACTTAAATGATGAAAAAAATCCAAAACATGTCCAAAAAATGTTTCATAAAATGAACTAACAGTAAAAAAACCCAGCAAAATAAAAAGGAACAAAACAATCAAGAAAAATTAACAAAAGTGAACAACATAATCTAAAACATGTTTTAAAAACTAAAAAAAAAATGCACAAAATAAATGAAAACTGAACAAAATCTACTATATCAACGTGTGTTTGTGTGTGCGTGCGTGCGTGCGTGCGTGTGTCTGCTTTATAAGTTGGAAACTGGGCAGAGCTGACCTTTGAAGTTTCACATACTTATGTATTTTGGGTCAAGAATCACAGTAGTGAAAACGCTTTGTCAATCGGACCAATACTCTTTGCGAAATAAATGATTTACCTCAAAATCCACTCAAAAACCATGGTGCCATCTCAAAAATAACATTACCAACTTCTCACCCAGGGTGAAGCTGGCACCTTCTGACCCAAACTTTGTACCGGAATGAAGACAGTTCCCTGTCAGATTAGCTACTCTATGATTATCAATAAGTCACAGGGACAAACATTTGACGAAGTAGGCACCTACCTATCCTCTCCAGAATTTTCACATGGACAGCACTATGTGGCTTTTTCCAGAGCGAGGCCACTTGCTGATGTGTTTGTGTAAATTGATGCAACTTCAAATAATAAATAATAAATAATACATTAGTAACACAAAAGATTGTCTATCCCCAAGTGCTATGAACAGTAAATCAAAAGATATATCTCAAACTAGGCGAAAAATGAAGAACATAATCCCCAAAATGAACAAAAATAATAAACTGCTTTAACAAATATGAAGAAAAATGAAAAGAAATGAACAAAATTCCAGACAAACCATTAAATATTATCAAAGTGATTAAACAAGTGACCAAAATATGTAGCAAATGAAGAAAAATTAGTTAAAGGCAGGTCTAGACTGCTTATGACCAGTCCTACAAAATGCTATACACTAACCAAAGGATCATACGCTGGACATTAATGATGCATAAATACTATACATACAACACAATACAATACAATAGATTATGGTTCATGTTGTCATACTGATCACTGTGTGTCCCGACATGTCTGTGGCTCCACATCCTGTCCAGTGTGCTTTGAAGCTGCCAAGGCCTCTTCTTCCTCACACAGTAACACATAAACAAACAGATCGACTGGCTGCATTTACGGCTCCTGTCACTGCTCTTCCTCTCTGTGGTTCACATTCCTCCGTGTATACGCAGTGTACAGGACAAAAAGGAGGAGGAGGAGGAGCCAGAGGAACACTAACCCCCACCCCAACTTCCACTCAACCCACCCACGCATGCAACAGACACCAGTGTTTCCTAAATAACAAGAATAATGACATCTTTTACTAGAAACTGATGAACAGTTTTGAGTCAGATCATAATCAAACAGGCAGGGTACTGGACTTTTTCCCTGATAAAACCCGGTGTGTGCAAGTAATGGGCTCTTTTTTTCAATCTGGTACAGCTCAGGGATGTCACCTCTCACCCCTACTATTCATCTTGAATAAAATGATAACTGTACTAACTTCTTAAGCCCCACCTCTTAATTAGGATTTTGATATTTGATGTTGCTGTTGTGTTGGGCGTATAAAGTTGGACTTATACGTGCTTGTAGAGATTAATTTTAATGATCAAGCACATATAAATATGTTGGAAAATTTATTTATGGTCATTTTCTAATGTATGTAGGCTAAAATAACCAAATTCAATATGTTTTTATTTTCTATTTTGAGGTTCGTATCCTCCCAGGATACAATGTGCATTTAGGCTATAAAAGTAATGTTACACCATTTTGCAAATAATTCATTTTTCATCTGGAAAACATGTTATAATCCATTAATTAGTGAATTAATTTCATATTTTGCAGGCAAAAATTTTAAAAAGTAGAAAAAAATACCGTATTTTCCGCACTATAAGGCGCACCTAAACGCCGTCTATTTTGTCCAAATATGACACTGCGCCTTATAA
>JAQQAE010000345.1:0-35376 GCA_029823295.1 Pseudamia nigra
CCTGAGACCTTGTAACACTAATGAGTCACATGACACTGGGGAGGGACAATGACTAACTGTGCTCAATTTGGACATTTAAGAGTGTACTCACTTTTGTTGCCAGTGATTTAGACATAAATGGCTGTATTTTGAGTTATTTTGAGGGAACAATAAAGTTACTTAATAGTACTTAATAAAGTAATAGTTACTTAATAAAGTAATATTTTTCTTTTCTCTATATAAGAAGAATTCAGATTTTGACGTCTTTAAAACGAGCATAATGCACATGTCATGTTCTTTCTTATGTCTCTTTGTATCTCTTAATTATTATTATTTTTTTTTTGGCAATTCACATCTTTTACATTGCATTACATCATTGCATCAATTAGGTCTTTTTGTATTTTTGTACGGTGCACATTCATCTGTTTGCACATTGAGATCGTTTTCATCTTCTTTATGCCTTTTATGTCGGTATGCTTGTATGTATTTTGTCTTTTTGCATGTATTACTATGTAAATTCTCAGTCTTTAATCTTGAATATACATTGAACCCTCGTTTATCGCGGGGGTTATGTTCTAAAAATAACCCGTGATAGGCGAAATCCTTGAAGTAGATTCCTGTGGAAAAACTCACTCCGGCCAATGGGATGGGTGAATAGAAAGCAGTGTAAAGCGCTTTGAGCGCTGTAGGGTAGAAAGGCACTATATAAGTGCAAGATAAAGGTGCTATATAAGTGCATTTACCATTTCCCATTCATACTCTGTAAAAAAAAATACATGAAAATTGCACAACAAAAAAAATCTGCGAAGCAGTGGAGCCGTGAAAGGTGAACCGCGTTATAGCGAGGGTTCACTGTAATAAAAATTTGACATTCATTGTGATAATTACCAACATTGACCATCATGACATGACATGACATCTACTTGTATCGCTCCACTTTCCATGGTAAACATTTTTATTGATGTTTGCATTTAGCTGGTCTTGGATTTGTTACTTTATTGATGACAATTAATGTGCACTTTACACTTTATTATGAGAGGGACAAAGAACCTGTTCAAATGAAATATTACAGGCTGTAATAATTCTACATTATGAAGTTACTCACTATGGGTATTTTTAATAGGATACTTTTGTACTCTTACTCAAGTGCTTTGTAGATGCTCTTTAGTAAGCAATCAGGAGTGCTTCTATTTCTACTAGTCATTATAATTATCAAGTAACAATATTTTACCTACTTTCTACCCACCACTGCAGCTGAGACTCAAGGCATGAACCTAAGTGATATCAGGTTTAGAAGAAAAGTTCTCTGGATTTATGCGATTGTCTTTTTGGTGTTAGGGCACCCGCAAAATTGATCATTGCCTTTTGGCTGGCTTTTAACAGCTGGGCCTCTGCTTCATGTACTTGTTATGGTGAGGTTATCAAGTAACCTGTTTCTCGTGTCTTCTGTCCTCACACCTGCTAAATAGACAGCCATCTTCCTAAGAGAGAAGGAGAAGGGAGGATGAAAAAGAGCGGTGCGGCATGGAGCCCTTATTAAAGCTGTCCTCCAAGGCTGCCCTCTGACTGATTCCCCCTGTAAATCTCCCCTTTAATTGGCGAGGGCACAAGACGAGAGGTGCAGGCTCAATCACAAATGTATTCTGTGTCTCTAGGGATGGATGAGAGTTAGACAAATGTGCAAACTGAGAGGCCCTCAGACATGTGTAGGTGGAGACTACACAAAAGCCAGAGATATAAACATGATGAGGGTGTTGAGAAGTGAGCTGACATATTTACATTTGGCTTGGAAGTGGAAGGCAGGAGGTGAGAAGATGAAAAGGTAGCACAGTAATGGAGGGAGACGAGCAGTGAGGTGCGCCAAGGGTGATGCAAGGAGAAGAGGAGAAGGACAATGGGTGAGGAAAGTAATGGAGGGAGACAAATAGAAATGGCTGGCAGTGAAAGAAAAGAAGGTGTGTGAGTGAGAGAGGTAAAAGAGAGACAGGCTGATTTCACCAGAGTTGCAGGCTGAGTGTCCTTCCTTAATGGGGTTGCCATGACAACACTGTATAAGAGAGTCAGGCTCCAACAGTGTGTGGCATGTGTGTTTGAATTTGTCTGTGCAAGCTGGCTTCCTTAAGTGATTGATTGTCTTTGAGAGACTATACAGTATCATACCTTAACGCAAGTGCACCTTGGGCATTTGTTAAAAAAGGAAAAAAATAGTTGGTTGTTTGGCTGCTCCGGCTGTACAGTATGTCCTTGTATGAATGACCAGGGACGTATGGATGGAGGGAGGGAGAAGAAAAGAACCATCCTCTCTCTCTGTGTCATTGCACTTTGTGGCCAAGCCAGTGGTGCGCAGTAGCTGTTGTGCACTGGACTTGTCCGCTGTACCACTGGCAGCCATGTTGAATGAGGTTAGGTGATGTCATGCTGGTCAGGTGACGTTTGGTGAGCCCAGCTGTCACTGAGCAGAGGCAGTCCCACAGGAGCACCAATCTGTCATCATTATATTAATGACACACATAGCACTGCTAGCAATGTCATCTCTTGTGTGTGCCAAAGCTAACGAGCAGGGCCCTAATTGTAAAATTAATTGAAAAACACTTTGATTAAAGACCATCCTCCCCACCCCCATCCTCCTCCATCTTCATCAGCTCCCCTTTCACTTTTTGCCACAATCTTTCTATCCCCTGGTTCTGTCCCTCTGAGTTTCTTCCTGGGTCTCACAGCCATCCCATTTGCACTTCCGTCAGTTTCCTTTTTATGTTTCCTGCCACATTTGCATCTCTGACCTTCTGCCATCTTCATCTGTGCACTGTTTCTCCTTCAACCTTTTCAACACACTCTCAAGCCCATCATTTTCTCCTCCCCCCATACTCATTTTCTACTATCTGTCACTCTTTTCTTTCGTTAGGCAAATTACAACTCTTTTATGTGCTTGATCTCCCTCCTCATCCCTCCCATCCCTCCTCTTTGTCTTTTCCCATCAGGCTCCCCTCTGTGCTGCTGTCTCTCTTGTCTTTTCTCCTCATGTCTCCATTACTGTCTTAGTATGTCTGAGAATCTGCGTTTTTATTTTGCAGTGGAGTTAAAAGGCGAGAGTGGCTAGTTAGAGCAGTTGTCTGTGTCTTGTTTTGTCTTTTTAGTGCATCTCCACTCCCTCTTAGCCCTTCTTTGTAGCCCCAGAGGCTGGTCAGTTTCTCTGACTCTCATTCACTCATACTCTTTCTACATCCCTCCTTGCCAACAAAGCTCCAGAGCCAGAGGGAGAGTGATACTTTAGAGCACATCTCCAATGGTCTTTTATTCTCAAGCCTCCCACCCTCATCTTTCTTGCCGTCTGCTTCTCTCAGTCTCCATCTCTACCTTGTGTTATCCAGTTTACCATTCAGCCACAACCTTCACTGTAAGATTTCTGCTTTTTTTGCAATTGCGCATATGCACAGATGAGCGTTTTCTTACAAATATCTTGATCTAATTAAGTAAATAATACATTAGTTATTGTAGCTCCTTCCCAGTTGGCTGACAGAACTGTGAATGTAAAGTACAAGGTGTGAGTGGAAGTATATAAGCAGAGATAATGGGAGCCCCAGGGCTCATTAATGTCACTCATTGCAATAATGATACAGACAAGGAGGAGACATTGATCATCAGCGAATTATCAATAACGGGCCGTATTGTATTGATCGGGACAACAGTTTGTTACCATGCAGATTGACGTCGCTGCAGGACACCAGGCTCTTAGGGGAGGGTGTTACTCTTTCACCACACACTCTTATGTTCATTTATTCAAGAGGAAACATAGGCGCAAGCAAATGCCACTCTGATGAATATCTGTTTTGTGCATAACTAGGTAAGCATAGCTCTTAGTCAATAGGAGAATGGACTGAACAAAACCTTTCTTTGTGAATAAGATGCTCTAAACATGGCTATTGCATGACGTGGGAGTATTTTTTTTATTCTTTGTATTAGCCTGAGGAGAAATAAAAAAGAAAATAAAAAAGTGGGTCAAAATGTACCTAAACAGATTGCATTAAGCACCTCTATGGGAGATTTGAACCATGTCTTTTCCTGGCAAACTTCAGGACGGTCTCAGAGAATAGCTGGCAGTGAAAGAAAATACAGCAAGCGGACTGTAGCACAGGGTGGAGGGTTGCCATAGAAACACAGTGTCACAGCTCTTAAGCAGATAACACATTCTGTGCTATTCCCCTCATTGTGATTCCCACATCCAAGGATGAAGCGGGAACAGGTGTGATCAACAGCTTTCTTAAATATCAGAGCAGAGGGGTGAGGGACTGTTTGACACCATGAGGAACAGCTTCTTTTTTAGAGCAAAGCTTGTTCACTTGTAATTACTACCTTGGGGAAAGCGCATGAGACAGGTCTAGAGCCTTGCCAGCATGTGTTACAATGCAAAGTAAAGTTACATAGACGGGGACATAGTTGCAAAGCACGTTGTAGCAGTTGCACTTTCTTTATATGAATAGATAAGACCTAAAAAGAAGCCCTGTCTGTCTCACTAATTTAACCCTTTCATGCACAATGTACACTCTACTGTCCTGCGATGGCAAAATGACAGTAACAAGGCGACATTAAATGTACTGTATAGTAATTTAAAAAATTAAGGCCAAAAAAAGCAAAAATGCAATAAGTCAGTAGTAATTTGGCTGAAAATTAACAAAATGATCATGAAAACAAGCAGCATAAGAAGCAAAAGGCACAAAATACTAACAACAATGTATACAATTAAACAAAATCAGAAGAAAAATGAACACAACAATGAAAAATGGATAAAAAGTGAACAAACTCAGAGGAAACAATATCAAAACAATCAAAAATCACTAAAAATGGAAAATATTTGAAGAAAGATAAAGAAAACAAACAAAAAATGAATCAAAAGTGAACAAAATCAGAGGACAAATGAACAAAGCAAACAAAAATGAATGAAACATGAACAAAATAAGAAGAAAAATGAACAAAATGAGCACTAAGAAGTTGCAAAGAAATTAATAAAAAAAGACAAATTGACAATAGCAGACCAAACAATCAGAAAAATGCTTTAAAAAAGAACAAAAATAACAAAAAAAAACAGGACAGTATAGTTAATCACACAAATTAAAACCACAGTGTTTGCATTTTCAGCCACTAACTTGTTCAAAATAAGTGACATTGTTTTAAAGGTTGTTTTGAAGGATCCCCAGTTTTTTTAATAATTCATGCATCAAAGGGTTGTATCCCATCCCTGTATGCCTGCTCTCATTTCCCCGGTTTTTCTATTGTACTGCAAAGAAATATGGGAGGATGCAACGTTGAACGAAAATGTTGGATGTATTCCTCTTCACGTGGAAGTGAGCGACTGGCCCAAAGGCAGATCACCAAGCAGCTGTGTGTTAGTGCCAGTGAGTAGACGTTTGGGCCACTCGACCCTTTACGCTGGCACACAGGTTGAGAAATGGTGTCCAAGTCCTCTTCTCAAATCCTCTGTCCATCCGTCCACCCCCTCTCATTGTCCCCAGGGCAGCAGGAGGCCCCGGCTAACTACTGATCTGCCTGAATGGGCACAGGTGCAGCGGGGGGTCTGTCCTCCTGCCAAATGCTGAGCTTCTGTTTCCTTTGGGCTTATGAAAGGGTTATGCAGCTTTCTTTTGCTTCAGGAGAGATTGAAAATACTGCAGATGCAAGTGTTTGATCAGGCTGTTGCTACAACAAGAAACAGGAGAGCTAATGTGACTGAAGTGCGTTACAGAAACAGGAAATAGAGAGGAATTAAGGAAAATGTCACCTTTGGAATCGAATAACTGACAAAAGTGATGACAATCTTTTAGAGGTGTGGGACCCATCAGAGGTGGAGTGGTGGTCTGGTCGTAAGGGTGGACACTGCGGTATGCCTGCAGCTGTCCTAAGGGAACTGTGTTTGGTATGAATGTGTGTGCCAGGGGTGTCTTTACGGAGACATGCTGCAGGCAACCCTTTGGGAATGCAGTAAGGGGAAGGAATAGATGAGCGCTCTGGTTTCATGTCTCAATCAGGAAAGCTTCAGGAGTGCCTCTCAAGGCTCAAGTAGAAGCTAACGTCCATTTGTAGTGTATTTAAAAGAGAATGCCTGCACTTAAGGGCTACTTATTGCCTCGCAGACCCGAAGAGAGACAGTGAGCGAAAGCAGATACATGTGTAAAAGCCTTGGTTCACTCAGAGACTGACACATAGCACAGCAAACCTCTCTCACCCGCTCTCTCGCTCTCCCTTTGAATGCCCTTGCTTTCTCATTCGCTTTATGTCTCCCAGGACAGTGCTCAGAAATGTTGAAATGGGGCCTAACCCACGAAGCAAAGAGGGAGAGTCATTTAAGCTAAGTTAAACAAGGGCACTTAGATTTTAAAGGGCCATAATCTTCAAAAAGGGGCGCTTTAAAATCAATTGACAAGGCATATAAAAGGTAAAGACAGATTGAGTGGATAAGGTGTAGTTGCTGGCAGTTAGGTGATGTATTTTTATGAATGAGTGTGTTGATTGAAAGTCATTGATACTTGTGTCTTTGCTCATGTGCATGTGCTCACGTCTTCGAGTGTGAGCTGTATGTGTCTGCGCTGTGTAGCGCAGGTGGGCTGGATCAGTATCCAAAGCAGCACTGAGCCAGTGATTCAGCCTGCACAGTTTGGGACAGGATCCAATCGGGGCAGCCATCTGGTGACCAATCAGGGCCCTGGCTGTGATGTCACAGCAACAGAGCTCTTGGTTCCTTGGGAGCAGGGAGAGGTAAATACCACGAATCACATTGTGCTGTAAAAGCAAGCTAGCTGGGCCACAGAGCGAACTGTCAGGTCACAGCTATCAAAGCTGTCAATGTGAGAGGATAAGCTCATTAGACATGAGGTGGCAAAAAGTAACCGCTGGCTAGGATGACTGATCACTGGATCCAGAGTAAGCAAGTAGTTTGGTGCTTGTGCCTATTTAATGACAAACATAAATTGTTGGTCAAAAAATAAAACTGTTGTTTACTAATGGGCAAGAATTAGCCCAGGAACCAAACAAATCTGAGAACTAATGTTTCATTCAGTCTGGCAGATGTGTCTGGTTCTGTCTTGTTCACACTGATTTCAACCCACCCAAAAACTAGTCTGGACAATCACAGTGGTTTATCTGATATGGTCTGATGTGATTACTGGCAGAGAAATGCTGTTGAGGCACTAAATAACAGAGATTGCTGCTGCCAATATGCAACACTCTTTTAAATCCACTGTCACTTCAGTGTTAAACAGACTGGAGAGCATGTTTCCTCTAAAAGAAGAACAAACAAGTACACATAACTTCTTTGTTGAAATCAATGTGTTCGGTTGTAGGGGTTCATTTTGTTTATTTCAGCACTGCAATTGGTTTGTTTATGTTTTGTTGCTGTAATGTGTTTCATTGTTACGTGTGAACGGATAGGTGCCCTCCGTGCCAAGTGGATCGCCCATGTTTTTTCTTTCCTTATGTGTACAAATGTATTGGAATTAAAATGAGCATTTCTGTCTATTTTTCACTTATCAGATGATGACAGTTACACTGGAGCCTGTGCAGTCAGGGAGCAGTGACAATATTGCATCTAGTGTGATTGACAGCTCTGTTCATTTGAATGTGATTAATATTTCAATGCTTGCTTCTGTGTGAATGCTTCCATAATGTAAAATAGTGTCAAAGAGCACAAGCCAAGTCTCTAGGACCCAGCGAGTCACCCCAACTTGGGCCTGCTGTGTAGATTTCTCCAGTGTTCACGCCACTTGCAGTTAGAAGGCCAGAGGGGTAGCGAATGGCTGGATGACAGAGAAAAAGGAAGTCACAGGAGAAAGGCTGTCACTACCGAAAGGCCCTCTGCAGGGCATCAGAGGGGGAACAGGACAGGCTGGCAAGAGAGTGTCTCAGTGAAAGTTGACCTTAAAAAGCTTCACAGCACCACATATTTCTGTAACACTCAGGTCTGTGAATATTTCATCAGCCCTCAAGCGAGTTGTAGAATATAGCAAGTTGGCAATAGTAGCACAGCTATAGTAGTAACGCAGCACCATAATGTGAAGTCGCATTTTAAGTCTCAGGCCATATAAGAAAGCAGTTTGTTTCTATTTTATATTTATATGGCAGAAGATTCCAAACTAGCCTACAGTATTAATATAATTCTCTCAGTTGGGATGTACAGTAGTGTGGCTCAAGCAGGGGGGATATACTATTGTGATTGCTAAAACCAGTTAAATCCACCCTCCTTCCCTCTGGTGCTTATCTGATCAGTGGTGCAGCCAGCTACCCCCCTCAGCATGGGATTTAATATCAAACAGGCCATAAACCGTGTTCAATAGGCATGACAAGGATAAACATCAGTGGAAACACGCAACGTACTGCTGTCCTTGCATGCATATGAGGGCAGCGGGGGTGAGACGAACGCAGTGTCCTGACATCACCGCACACGTAAGCACACAGGAGAGAGCCCCGAGCCTACAGATCTCAAGTACAACTCACACAGAGAGTGTAAAGTCTAACAAAGCTGGGGGAAAAATTTGGGAAAAGATCGAAAAAGTGCAGCATGATGTGGTGGCGATCATGCAGAGAGACTAATCTGAGGACCAATCAATGGAGGATGGAAGTGTGCGAGGCTGTTTGTGTGTCTGTGTGCCCTTGGTGGTGTGTATTCCTGCTCTGCCACCCTGGTGACTTCAGGTGTTATCTTCTTAGCCTCCAGACGTGACAGTGAGATAATTAAAAATGTTAACACTCACTGGAGCTTGTACTTCTATGAATTCTCAGTTTCGTTCTCCCTCTCTCTCTAATTTGCTTTTTCTCCTGCCCACATAAACACCCACACATACACACATACACACTCCGGAATTCTATTATCTCCCCTAGCCCGTGTTATGAATGACACACTTAGAGCCTGGAATGACTTGGCCATGCAGCAGTGGATCACAATTAACGTCAACACTAGCATCTGTGGAAGTAATTGTCACAGCTCAATTTTAATGTGTTGATGACCCGTTTTACCAACTTTTAATAGGAAATATTTATTTTAATTTCCAGCTACTTTACTCATTTGTTCATTGCATTCACTATAAATTTGATAATTCATTAGAATGTTTGAGTCAATTGTTAATTACAGTATCTCACCAAGGAACAGTAAAAAAGGTGAAAACAGACTGATAGGTGGGAAATTAATTGCATTCACAGTTGGATTCTCAGGCTTCACCTTAAGAATTAAAGACGATGAATAGCAGTCGCATTTTATTTCTCTGAATAGACACCAACAATAGACATCTATTTATGAGGCAGTCAACAAACAAAGGGCCGGTTTACGGAAACAGTGGGAGGACAGTGTTAAAATTCTGACAAACACTTGGGCTCTGCGAAAGGGGGAGAGATACAGAGAAAGACATGCTCACTGGAGTGTTTCACATGGAAAAATGAAAAGTGACAGAAAGCTGACCGAGGGATGACAACCTTGTTTGTCCTTTACTGGATGATCAACATGTGTTATGTGGATATGGGTCCCCGAGGTGGACACGGGGCAGCTGATACAGAGGGTTCCACGCTCCACTGGAATTCCCTTGCCTTTAAATTAGCATCCTAACTCAGCTTACTCAGCTAGCAGCGCAAGCTGTGGAGCTGCAGAGCGGTGAAGCAGTGTGAACACAAGCAATAATGAAACTGCACACCGCCAACATCATTAAAGATAATCTTGGCTCATTTTGTGCTGGGACATATAATCCTAAGAATATTCAGTGAATAACAGGAAGAGCTATTTTTGCAAGAACAGGACACACAAACACCTTCCTACTATTGTCTCCACACCTCTGATGCTCAGTTGAAGGGTGTTGATGTACAGTTACTTTGCAGGGAACAGATCCCAGGTCAAGGAAAAGGCTTGTCTAAAGGCGTCTCCAGCGTGTGTCTAATTGAGCGCTGTGTAGTTAATTGTTCATGTGTGGGAGGGGAGAAATCAATCTGTTTTCTCACTGCCATGACTTCTAGGCCCTGGGGTGAAAGACTGGAGCTGGCAGACACAAACACACATACACACATGCGCAGCTCTGCCAAAAACCCAAACCATGCCTTGCAAGAGCTGCCTTGCACATGCAGGTCCATAAACAAGCACACACATACTGTATGCATGCACGCACTTCTCAGAGGAAAAAGGAGGCGCATGAGGGGTAAAGTCAAATCCATCTATCGATCGACTGCTTGCTGAAAGGAGTTAGGAACGTGAGACCTGCTCAGGTCAGAGGGCCAAGAGACAGAAGGCATGAGAGACTGTAGACCAGAGAAAGAGAGAGAAATCTACAATGCATACAGCCAGTAGCACTTCCCCCACACCCATCCTTTCTGAATGCAGAGCCAGCATTCTGGTTTGACGTGGATATTAAAGAAAGTTTGCCCAGCTTCATGAATGTTAGAATGAGATTTCTTCAATTTTCGCCTCAGGACAGTACCATATGTTTAGACCAGTTATAGAGAAAAAGATGTTTTAATTGCAGCTAATTGTTATCTTTATCATTTTATGTGAATCAACTGATATAGATTATTCTATACTTTATGTATAATACATATAATTAATCTACAGTCAGCTACTGTGTCAATTAACATATAAATGCCCGCTACAAATAACACATTAATTTGCATATTCAGCTAATCAGCTCATTTGCATGTGTTTAGTTATCTGTAAGGGTGTTTCAATTTATGACTGAGTGCTGCTGTCAGAGAATGCCTATTTGCATTTTCAATCATCTGTAAAAAAAACTTTTTTTTTTCTATGCTTAAGTCTCCCCGACAAAGCAAAAATGGTCCTGCTGGTTTTGGGAGACTGTCACCTGAATAATTTACTTTTCCTTTCGATGGGATCAGAGCACCAACTCACTTCTGATCTCATTTAAGCCACTAGAGCCCCCTTTCTATTGGCTTACAGCTGCTGTTGGACTGGCTGTATGTGAGTGCCTGATTGGCTGAGAGTTATTTATTTTCTCCAAGTCAAAAAGCTGTTCCATTATTAATGGGAATGAAGCAAACTGGGATCTGGTGATGAAATGTGAAAATAGGATGAGTTCTGCAAAGGGATGTGAGTACAAAACAGGGCCAGTGGGGGATGTGGAGGGGTAGAGATGTGAGGTTGAAGAGCGATAGGAAAAGGGGGAGGGGTGATAAGGTGGATGAGTACAAACAGTACTATGCTTCACTTGGATAGCAGCAGGCGCCATGAGATGTCTGTTGATTCATCTTCTTTTATATGCTTGGTTCCCTTTCTCTGCTGAACCTTTTTAGCCGAACAAAGGCAGATGGAGGGAGTGATTCAGAATGACCAGACGCCTGAGACTGTCGGAACGGAGGGGAGAAAGGTCACATGAAACAGGAGGCTCCATGGAGACCACCAACCAGAACGAAATGTGTCCACGAACTGATGTTCTCAGGCCGCCGGGGACAGGAGATGGAGGGAAAACCGAGTAGTGGAAAAGAAAGAAAAATAGAGAGTGGGTAGAGGTGAAGCCCTGTGTGTGCGTGTCTGCGGGTACATGTCTTGAGGCTCAATCATAACACCAGCACAGAACACGGAACACACACAAGTGTTCCTGTGTGTCTTTTTCTATGCTTGCACGAGTGTCTGTTAGCAGTGGAGGGGGAGGAGGCGGTCGGCACAGACCCACTGGATCCTCTCCATGCACTAATGGGTGTTCACCTGGTGTGGATTCTGGCAAAGCGTTTCCAGCACTGTGTTGTCAGTAATTAACAGAAGCAGACAGTGGAAAGCAGCACCTGTTACAGCCTGACTGACTGAGACCCTGAGCTCTGGGCTGTGTCTCCCACTGCTCGTCTCTAATAACAAGACCACCACCACCCATCCCACCTCTGGGACCTCACAGCATGAGTTTGTGTGTTTGTGTGATTAGCTTGTTGTTTAGAACAAGGGAAAGAAGGCGGATTAAGAAGGGATTCTATGATCATTGCAGTAGTAGCTCCAAACATGGCTTCATGTCAGAATGGACCAAACAGGATTTAAGCAGCTGTGGGTAGTACTCAAGTATATTTACTGCTATGCATGTATGTACGTCAGTAGTCTTTTTTAGATTATGTATTTTGTAAAGTAGCTGTTTGGCAGAGTTACATTTTTCAGGTGGACAAAGTGTATACTCAGTTAAATTTTTACATTGAGTTTGGTTTTACATTGAAAAAAAGCAAAAATTAACAAAATAATCACATAGATTAACAAAAATAAGTAAAAATGATCAATGAATGAAATAAACAACAAAACTAGTAAAAAACCAGAAAGGCCTCAGAGCGTGCAGACCTCCACCAAGGCAGCTCAGTTTGTCTTCATAGTGAAAATCTACCATTATCATTTGAACCTATGCTCATTTGCCTCATAGTGTTATTGCACCAAAAGTAATTCTTAAATATATTTGACCCTCATTATTGGATTCTTTGCCCACGCAAACCTACCATCAGCATTTGGAATCAGATACTGTACATATCATTATTAGTTGAATTGTTATTCTTGAAAAATAATATTTCCATAAGGGTGGTCTTCTTCTGCATCTAACTCCGTAGATGTTGAAGATACATCAAATTTGTGGGCACATTATTGGTGTCCGCTTCATGTATACAGTGGTCCCTCGTTTATCGCGGGGGTTACGTTCTAAAAATAACCCGCGATAGTTGAAATCCGCAAAGTAGATTCAGTAGTACATTTGTTTGAGAAACAAAAAAAAAAACAAACGCTTTCCTACAAAAAAAATAAAATGATGGCCTCCAGAAACAACAAATTTAATTTTAACGATCAACCTATGAAGCTGGACACACAAGAAACCACCAACAGTGACCGCGTGACACCCCCCCACACGCCGCACCGCTCCGCCGCAGCACGCCCCTCCAATGAAGGCCCTCGTCGACACTGCGGACCTCCGTCAGAGAGAAAACCCGCAAACGTACAGCACTTCAGAGTCACACCGCCAGCGATTGAACACCGGTGCATGTCCGGCGAGGCTGAACGCACTCTGCACTGCACGGCACAGGAGACACAACATAGAAGAGATGACTGACAATTGCCTTAGCCAATCAGGACGCAGAACACAATGCGCGTTCATACGCTGTATAACAAATACATGACAATTGCACCAAAAAATATCCGCGAAACAGCGAGGCCACGGAAGGTGAACCACGATATAGCGGGGGACCACTGTATAGCGTTATTTACTACCTTGCAGTAGCTGTTTTTCCTCAACCCCTGTAAGTATAAGCATTCTGGATCACTGCATCCAGTGTATTGCCCATATCTGATCAAATTTTGTGGTTTGATAGAATCTATTATGGTGTTATTCTATGTTTTTTGCTACATTTTGTGGGTGTTATTTGTTACACTGTTACAAGGACAAATGTTGAATTTGGTCCTATCTCACAGTTATGAAGACTCCTTTAAAAATCTTCTGCATCCAGACGGTGATCCAGCTCACTCCCACAATCTAACAGATTGGTCCTTGCACCATTTCTGACTGCATCCTGAAAATTTCTTTCAGTATTACGCATAACCTTTTGAGTTATGTTGTGAACAAACAGAGAAATAATCCAACTAAAACATAACCTCTTTGGCAGAGGTAATAAGTAATTAACAAAAGTGAACAAATTAAGCAACAAAATGTTGGCTAGTATCCGATTGTTTGTGGCAGACTGATATAAATAATTAAACAAGCGACCTGCCAGCAGAGGTAGGTAGTACTCAAGTACATTTACTCTGTTACATGTGCTTGAGTAATATTTACCAAACTGTGTACTTCTGAGAGTAGCTGTTTTACAGAGTACTTTTTACTCTTACTCAGTTACACTGATGGTGAAAAAGTGTACTTGTACTCACTTACAATATGCCACAACTCAATGAGTAAAATTAACAAATACATTAAAAAAATACAAGATCCAACAAATGAGGATAACAAAATAATGAATTAAACTGACAAAAAGGAACAAAATAAACACATATAAAGAAAGTAATCAACACAATAAATTAAAAATAAACAAAATACAAGATAAAATAAGCAAAATAATCAAATTAATTAATAAAAACGCACACTATCACCAAGGAAATTGAAAAAAAAATCAACATAGACACAGTAAACTGAGAGAAAAGGAGTAAAACATTCAAGGAAATTGACAAGTGATCAAGACAGCCAAAAAAATCCAACAAAAATTAACAAAATGAGCAAAAATGATGAAGTGAACAAAAAACTGTACGATTTAACAAAGAAAATGGAAAAATAATCAAAAAATTACACACCAGAATGAGAAAATAATTAAAACAAAGAAGTGAATTCACAAATAGGATCAAAATGACCAATAACACTATGCAATAATAAATTAATCACATTCCACACCAATAAGTTACATTAAGTATAGCACTTATTCTTATGAGTACTTCTACCTACAGTAAGTCACTAAAATTATGAAGTAGCAGTACTTTTACTTGAGTACTGTTTCTGTACACTCTATACATCATTGCTTTCAACCTCAAAATTGTCAAGCTAGTATGTCTGTTGAAGAATGTTTAAGTCATTTTAATTATAAAGTACGAATGCTTTTACGAGAGTGCTGTTGGATTTAAGGGCAGAATCTCAGTGTGGCAGATCTCTATCAAATACAGGGGGAAGGAGATAAGGGGTAGTGAAATGAAGGGGAAATTTTCAAGCATGATGGGAATCTAAGCACGCTCTGGAAGGTGAAAAGGGGAGATGGAAGAGACAGTAGTGGAGGATGGAGAGGTTTAATTTCTGGGCAAGTGAGCGGGGTTGGTGATGAGGGGGATCCTGGGCAGGTGAGTAAGAGGACATGGAGGAGAATAATCAGGCTGACGAGGGAGCGATGAAGAAGAGAGTTCACCAAGCAGTCTTAAGGTGGGCGAAGGGAATTAGACTGAGGTTGAAAGGGAAGTAATTGAAAGCATCAGCCGTTGAAGCACAGGGGCAAAAAGCAGTCTGGGAAAAATGGCACAAATAGGAAAACATTTACTTTAAGAACAAGCCTGCTTGGAGTGGTCCGGAAAACAAGTTCAGCGATCAGATAATAGGATACCCACTTGTGGTTAGAGGAAACTGAGAAAAATGAAGCTGAACTGTTGGCTGGGAAAAACCTTCATGATGGAGATAATGGCTAAGGCGATTCGGATTCATACAGGAAGCACAGGTTAAAGGATCCACCGGAGCAGAGGCAAAAAAGCAATAAGCACTAGCAGGGGTCAGGAAGACTAAGACATCAGACAAGTTAGGAAAAACACTGCAATATTGAGCAAAGATAACCTGGCAAAGTACAAAAGGCTAGAGAGTGGTATGAGTACTGCTATAGGATGCAGAAAGAGGCGAGAGCGGCGTGGACACTGAGAAGAAACATGTGATGGAGGAAAAACGCAGAAATGGAAATCCTTGCCTTAGTCTACGCATAATTTGCTATACAGTGTGCATGGTACTATCAAGCACTTACTTCAAATTATTTCTAAACAGCTGCATAATGAACTAGTGCAGAGGCTAGTGTGCGATTATACTTCTTGTTGTAGATTTAATTTTGCTCTCTAAGTACGGAGATGTCACTGGTCTATTTTTGGCACTTAGACTGCCATTTATGCAAACACCAGCAATTTTCTAGTCATGATTCAATTGTTTCTGATTAGATACAAATTAACAGATGACGGGGTTTCAGTGTTAAGTTGGGATTTAGCAGAATACATGTCAGTGTTTTCTCATCTGTCTCGACTGGAGGTGGGTAATGCTCAAGTACTTTGACTCCTTTGCAGGGTATTTTTTTTTTATCTTACTCAGCTACATTTGTGATAAGAAAAAATGTACTTTTACATGCGGCCACAGCTTGAGGAGTTGGCATGAAAAAGGTTGTCATTTTAAAAATGTAGAGAAGAACTGAGTAAATGATCAAAATGAATAAATCAAGCAACAACAGGAGCAACAATTGACAAGCATGCTCAAAACAATGAACCAAATTAGATACAAAGTGAGATACAAAATTAACAAAATGGTCACGATAACTAACTGAACAAGATAAGCAAAAAGAAAAAAAAATCAAACAACGTATCGCGAATGAACAATATACTTGAGACACTGAACAAAAAACACAAAATAAGCAACAAGGGAACAAGAAATGATCAAAGTAATCAAGTAGGTAACAAAAATGAACAAAAAAATGCAAGAAAATGAGTAAAAAAGGAACAATGTGAACAACAGCATTGTTAAGAAAAACAAAATAAATTAAGTAAATTGAACAAATTCACAACATAATCAACAAAATGAAACAAAAATGAACAAATAATCATGGAAATAAACCAAAATGTCCCAAAATGGCTGTTTGAATGCAATATATTGTGCTGTAATAAAAATATTTACTTTTCTTTTACTCAGCTACTGATGTTTGAGTACTTCTACTTGAGTCACTATAGTTATAAAGTAACAATGCTTTTACTTGAGTACTGTTTCTCTTTACCCTGGTCTTGGGTGGCTGATAATGAAGAATCGCTGTACCCATATGACCTTATCCTAATGCATTTATTGACATGGTTATAAAACTTAAAACATGTAACTTGTGTCAGAACTCGTTGTGAGCTAAAGAACCGATTGAAACCAACTGCTGCAACATTTATGACTGAGTGCTTTGTTAATAGATTGAGTGAATGTACTGTATGTGGAGAGAAGAGGAGATGGACCTAGGCCAACGGTTGGCAACGTTTATAATCTAAAGCACCTATTTTTGGAAATAAAGTAAAAAAAATAAAGTACTTCAGTGCTTTAAGTGTGACATGACACATGATGTATGTTTTAGTACCTGGCAACATGTTAACACCAATTTGACTGTTATTTTATTCTTTTTAGTTCATTTTGTTTGTTTTTTTTTTGTTCACTTTAATCCATTTTGTTTAATTTTTGTTCGTTTTGCAGGTTATTTGCTTAATTTTCTGTTGACTTTTGTTCATTTATTAAGTTGTTTTATTAATTTTGGGAACTTTGGTTAATTTTCTGGATTGTTCTTGTGGATTATTTCACTCGTTCTGTTTTATTTTTCTTTATTTTCTTGTTTATATTCATTTAAGTGACTACTTAATTATTATTATTTTAGTTATTTTTTGTGATTTTTAAATTATGATAATAATGTTTTTCTTAATTTTTCGGGACTTACTTTTTCACAATTTTGCTCACTTTTGGTCATTTTGTCTTCATTTTTGTCCATTATGTTGTTATTTTTTTCTTTTTGTTGCTTTTCTGTTTATGTGCTTATTTTTATTTATTAAGATGTTACTTTCATCACTGGACAAATCCTCAGGAGCCACATGGGAGGGAGCTAAAGTGCCACATGTGGTCCTGGAGCCACAGGTTGCAGACCCCTGATATTGTCAGAAACTTACTCCCTCAAGATTATTTCCTTGTTATAAAAGAGATTATCTTGACCGTTACTGAGGAATGTGATGTAGTCTGCACAATGCTTAAATACTCAACTACTTCTTTGTGAGGCAGTGCTGTCACTTACACACCCTGCGTTGTGTATGAGTTTTTCCTGTGCACCTCTTGATTAAAGAAATGGAAGACTTCAAACCTATTTTTGAGGGTGGTGATTCATTTCTCACCCCACAATAACCATGAAGACTGCAACTGTAAAATATATGGTATAAGTGTGAATGAGTCTTTGTATGTGCAGTATGTGTGAGTGGGCTGCATATTGTCAGATAAAGGTAGATATAGAGAGGAAGCCAAAGAGGAAGTGAATGACAGCCATGTTTTAGAATTGGGGCATGTCAGCCAGGCCTGCTGTGTCACAATCTCCTGGTGCCCCTCCACCCCTCCTAAAACTGGATAACCTTGGCAGGCAGATTGGGGTCACTACTATCAAATTAGATACATCACTCACAAATACACACACAGGCGTATGCACACTGTATATGTAAGCACTGTTGGAAAAAATTCCCTTGGTTGGACATGCGAGTTTTGGATAAGGCAGACATGCTGGCATCCTTAGGAAAAGGTAAACACAGACACTCGCTGCGCTTTTGCAGTGCTCTGCACAATCAAATATAACTCCAGGCAGCATAGGAGGAACACTGGATTTTGGGGGAGCGCAACATTTTACTTCTTACGGTCAGCTAGAACATGACAGTATAAAGCATGTTGTCATTATTTCCAGTTAGAGCAATAGGAATGATAAGAGTATGAATGATGAAAAATAAGAACTTGTGTCTTTCAGTAGGCAAGATGTGACTAGAGAGAAATACAGTTTATTCCAGTAATAGGACTATTTCAGTAACAATAATACTGCTGATATATTGTTTTCTGTTTTACAGAGGCGAGAAAGAAAATCAAGTGTTTTCTAAATGTATCTGCCACTTGTGACCATAATTATGCTTCTGGCTCTGGTTCTTCTTCCATGTTTGGCTTAGATTTTAGATTTTTAGAAACCCAAAATTGTGAGGGAGTTGCCTTGGATTTTTCTGTGCACTGTGCAAGTGATCTACTGTATACATGGGCTAGAAAATAAAGAAATGAGTAATTGTGATTCAGGATGAAAACTTGCTCTCTGTCTTTGGTTTGAGTTTGTTTTACTTGTTTGACACCAAGAAAGATTGTTTTTTTTCCTGATCCTTGTGTGAAGTTTATGATACTGGACTGTCATGCTTTGATGTTTATGCAAAGAATAACATGCATGAGTCTGTATTAAAGTCAATTAAGGATGAATCACCCTCATTCATTAATCATACCTCAATAATAGCCAACTTAACGATTGATCCATGATGATGAAGAGTCCACGGCAAAAGTGTATTGTCAATAATTTAATCACCGCCCCAAAATTTCACAGATCATGTTTCCAGGGGAACTCATGTCTTATTAACAGGAACCAAGCTCTTCCTGGCTTCTCTGTAGTCCCCACTCTGTAGTCCCCACTCTGATATGTTGAGGAAATACGATTTAAAAAGTTTTAAAAGTTTGACTTTAGTTGAATTGCTTAAGATGCATTAAAGTGTATACTCCGCTGGCCATCTGTCAAAATGTGAGAATGCTTTGAGTTGCTACAAGTGGAGATATACTCATTTGAAGTTTCATTAATGTGTTTCCACATTAAAGACTTGAAGCATTTATGCAGAATGGAAGCTGCTCAGCGCCTGTCTGCGGGTCATTTACATGAGGGACAGATATTAGGATTGTAATGACTCATCATCTTAAAAACTAAACTAAAAAAAATGAAAAACCTATTAAATAAGCAAACACTAATGATCACACATTATGAAGTCAAATTGAATTATTAGTAATATTCCCTGATATTAGTGTTTATCTCAGAGGTTTTACAAACCTTTTAATGCACCGCAGCAAAATAACATTAGTTTCACATTCACAGCAGTGGTAGTACTCAAGTACATTTACTTAGTGCTGATGAGTAGTTTTTTTTTTTTTTTTTTTACATAAAATGTCTTTGGTTTTTTTGTATGTTCTTAAACATCTTTTGCTATTTTATTGTACAGAACTTTGGGTCAACTCTGTTGTTTGAAAATGTGCTCTGCAAATAAATTTGGATTTTGATAAAATGCAATTCTGACAGTAGATGCAAAATACGTCAAATACGTTACATGTGGTGCAAAATACGTTAAATACGTTACACTGTGTTCCACCACTGTAAGTATGAGCAACAAAACATTGAAATATAAAAAAGGAACAACATTATTATCATCACTAAATTATCATAATCAAACAAATTGTCAAAATGGATAAACTAAGCAACAAAAAGAACAAAAATGTACAAAAGTAATCACAAAAAGCAACAAAATCAACATGGAATTAACAAAATAATCAAGAAAATTAACAAAACTGAGTGAAACAGTCAAGTAAGTTTTACAATTAATATGACTGCAAATAAGCAAAATGAGCACAAATGAAGAAAATAATGGAGTAAATTAATAAAAATGAGCAATATAATCAGGAAACGCTATGAGCAAAACAGATCAAAATGACCCAAAAGGTAAAAAAATGAACAAAAACAAAATAAATTAATAAAAAAATGACAAAATACTCATTTGAAGGCAGGATATTAGGTTGTAACGAATTCCGTGTTATGAAGTTTAGTAGTTTTTATGAGACACTTTTTAAACAAAATAGTCAAGAGAATATCAAAAAAGCAAAAAATTCACAAAAAGAACAAAAATAATGAACAAAACATTGCACTGAATAAACAGTAATTAACTAAAATAATCACAAAAATGAATAAAAATGATAAACAAAATGAACAAAGATGATTAAAAATGACCAAAATAATCAATAAAATGAGCAATAGTGTACAAAGTGATGCATTAAATGAAGAAAAAAATGACAAAATGAATAAAAATGAACAAATGAATAAACAATCAATACAAATGAGTAAAATAATAAACCAAAATCTAATAAACAAAATAAAGTAATATTTTATTTAACACATTGGGCTAAAATCTGCATCATAGGATTCTTTATAGATCCCTGCATTAGTAGAAATAAAATATAAAAACACCTCTATTCTTCAATGAAGTGGTAAAAATAATAATAATAATAATAATAATAATAATGATGATGGGTGAATAAAATCCAGACTCACTTGATAAGTTAGACCTTAAATATTAACAACAACGACGGCGTGAGAACAATGAGTTTGATTTATTTGAATGAGAAACAGTAATTTAATTTGTACCAATGGGGCTTTTTGTCTGTTGGATCCTTCATAGTGCAGCTGGCATCACTGAAATATGATCTGCACCATCGAGCGAGGCTGGATTGCAAAAGTGGCAAATTTAAGATGTGATGGAATAATTAGTTTACCATGCTTCTGACACAAAAGACATTCATTCTCAGCAACGAGATAAAAAGAATGTCAACCTATTTTTAAATGTCACTGTCTCTTTTTGTTCTGAATCCCTGCTCTACTTTGTGCCACAGATCTAAACTGGGTCAACATCACATGTGGTGCCCCGGTGGGCTCTTCTGTGAGCGTATGTGTGCATGTGTCTGAATGCTTCAAGCCATGATCCTGTGCATTTTACCATACACTAACACCAACAGCGTGGACACGGTGTCTGTCAGTTGCCTTGTCTGAGTCACAAAAGTGGCTAAACAATTACAAATGATTTTTTTTTTTTTTGTCATATGTATTAATTCCTATCGTTGCCAGTTAGGAGTGAGCTAGTATCATCAAATCCGCCTGTTACTGTGCCTGTTATTAAAGAGCAAGAGGGAATTTTGAATAGAAGGAAATGAAACATAACTGGGTCTGTTTGTAATCATGTTTGTCCCCGTAGTGTGTGTACAAACTGGAGCTTATTCTTGGCTATGGTGCAGTGTAGTGCAACAGTGAGACACGGGTTGCCCTGCTGGAGCTTTCAGATTAATAGACACTGATAATAACACACAACTCAAAGCACGTCTGTGCTTAATGAAGATGGATCTAGCCGGGTTTGGCGGTGCACAGGCACTCGGGGTGGCAGTCTGCCAGTCACAGCCAAGTGACATCTGGGAACAGCTCAATGCAAAGGGCGGGAGGGGGCAAGATTCACCAGAGAGTACAATTTCATAACATTATTGTTATATCATAATCCGTTGTTGGTGGCTCATAAGATTAATGTCAGGGCCAGGCAGTTATCACTCTTGTTGTTTAGACTAATGGTTATAGTAAATTATTCATTTCCTCCTATTGATTTGCGACGCAACTCATGCTGACAAAGTTGACAGCGCAGGTTGACTGATATGGAGTATATCTAATTTGATGATTGCAGGCATGGAATAGAAATGAACAAGAAAGAATGAGAGACGAGCCTGAAGTGAGATAAAGTTACAGTATGTCACTGCGCAGACAGATGTGGGAGAAATTATGCTGATAAGCCTCTCCATGTGTAATAAGCTTCCAGTTGTATTTGTAGGTGTCTGTGGGTCAAATATGATGCCAGTAAGCAGCAACACAGGGGGGCCTCGTGAAAAAAATATCACTTTGGATGTTACCACATGCATCAGATTTTATGATTTCGTGCAAGATTGATGAGAAATGTGCAAGTCATCTACATTTTAATAATATTTACAATTTCAACTTTATTAGAATTGTTTTATCATGATTAGTACCTTACACCAAATCCTTTACTCATTATAAGCTCATTTCGCTGCTTATTTTTTCATTTGGTTCATTTTTCTTGATTATTTTTGGTATATTTTACTTTATTTTTGCTCTTTTGTGTATAATTTTTCTTCATTTTTTTACTTTGTGATTATTTTTGCCCAGTGTTTCCTCTTTTTTCTGGTCATCTGGTTCATTTTTTCATTTTTTTTGGTTTGTTTGTCATTGTCCCGATTATTTTCTTCATTTCTGTTATTTCCTTGAGTGTTTTGTTTATTTCTATTAATATTCTTAATTTTTTGTTCATTTTTTGCCATTTTTCTTAATTGTTGTGTTCATTCTGTTGCTTATTATTTATTTTTGTTCATTTTTCTTCATTATTTGTATAATGTTATTTATTTTTTTGCTTATTTTTTGTCATTTTGTTCATTTATTTTTCTCTTAATAATTTTTGTTCTTGATTCTTTCTTATCTTGTTCATTTTTTAATTAATTTTTTAAATTTTTTTGTTCATTTTCACTCAGTTTCTTGATTATTTTGTCACCCCCAATGTTCAGAAAAAAATCTAGGCCCTGAGTGACAGGTTAGGTTCATAATTGTTGTATATTTCAGGGCCCCTGTCAGTTACGGGCCCTTAAAATTGTCATCATCTTTCTCCCCCTTACAGCGCCCCTGCAGCAGCATCAACGCTTCACTTTGATATTTAACACTGTGTTTAACCTACAGTGCACAGGGAATTTTTTGGTTTAAAATAGCCTGAATTTATCTCTTTTATTGCTTATGGTGGAATATAAAACCAACAGAGGCTACATCTGTTGTGGTCTGGGTCAGAACTGACCGCATGTACTTTTGTATGAACAAAGGGAGAAAATTCAATTTCAGTCCCAAAAATAACATTTTATTTTCAACGAGATTTATTGAACAAGCATCATCTCCGGCAAGAAAGGAGAGCAGTGTGTGTTGGATTATATTGCGGACAGTCAAGTCAATACAATTTCCTCAATCATAATTTTAATACTTATCATTGGATTTTAATACTGTTATTTTAATTTTTTGTTATTCTTGATAGTTTGGGCACATTTAGAATGTACACCAAGAGTCAAATGTCTGGACACACCTTCTCTTTTTGTGTTCTTACTTTATTTTTTATTATTTTCAACATTGTACAATTATAATGAAGACACCCAAACTGTGAAAGAACATGTATGAAATTCTGTAGTAAACAAAACTGGCTTTTAAGAGGACTATCCCAGTAAAGGAAGATCAAGAGCCATCTCTGCTGCAGGGGGACGGTTATTAGAATTACCGGCATCAGAAACAAGGGACGGTCCTCATGAGAGCCAGTTTCCTCATAGCATTTTATTGTGGCGACACATTCAGAGTTCATGAGACTTTTTTGATTGACTGATCATTTCTTAAAGCAACGATGGGCTGTCTTTTCATTTTACTTAACTGAGTGCTTCTTGACATAATTTGGATTTGTACAGTAGTTGTAGTAGCACTAGTAGGTCGACCCTTCCTCCATGCAAGACAACTGATGGTGTAAAGCAGATTAAGAAGGCAAGTTTTTTCTGATATCGTTTTTGTCAGCATAAAAACTGTACTGTAACTACTACCAGCTCTCCTGTTATTTTTCTCCTTCAGGCAATTTAGGAAGAATGATACTGTATATGTAGGGGCGCTGTATGGGTGTGATGACATTTCTATTGGCCCAAGACTGACAGACATAATCAAGAAAATGAGTGAAAATGAATAAAATAATGAAGAATATTAGGAGAAGTCAACAGAATGCTCAGGAAAATCAGCAAAAAAGAATAAAATAATCAAGACAACGCACAACAATGAACAAACAAATCAAGACAATTTTCAGAAAAATGAATGAAATAACCAGAAAAATTAGGAAAAACTGGGAAAAATAGTCAAAAAAGTAAATAAAAATGAACAAAATGATCAAAATAAGCAACAAAATAAAGAAAAATATATCAAATAATCAAGAGAAATGAACAAAAATGAAAAGAATAGGTAACAAAATAAACTTTGAAAAATTCTAATTATGTTGTGATTATAAATAATCAATCAGTCAATCTTTATTTGTATAGCGCCAATCATAATCACCGATTATCTCTAGGCACTTCACAATTCAAGGCTGAAATCTCATCAATCAATCTTTATCAATCAATCAATCAAATTTCCTCCTGCCGGATCCGCTGCGACTAGATAATATTAAAATATAAAAGATGGCTTGCACATTCCTCATCAGTCTTGCATGAAATTATAAAATGTGTTGTAGGTGGTGGGGCCCAAAGTGATATTTTTTCATGAGGCCCCAAATCTGTGGTGGCACCCCTGGACATGTGTGTATTATTGTATTCAAGAGTTGTTACTGAGGAGGTACTGAGAATGTGAGTATTACGGTAGATGGTGCAAAATAGGTCTAAATGTGAAAAGGGAGGTGAAATACTTCATCATGCAGATCTAAAACATTTAAATTTGAGGACTGAGATTATGTATTACTTTTCCTCTGGTTAGAAATGAATTAAGCGGTGCCTGGTAAAGTGGGTCAAAGGTGTTGTCCCTGTAATTTTTAAGAGCCCATTAGAGTGGAACCACAGCCAGTGTTTGTGTAAGAAGACAGGTGGGTGTTGAGGTCACTTCCTCTGGCAGCTGTGGCAGGCATCACAGGGCGAGCATTGATGGGTGGTGGCATTGCCTCCTGTTGCATCAGTAATAATGAACAGTGACAAGTTCTCTGCCGCCACAATAAATCACAGGCCACACTGGAGACCCTGAAGACCAGGCTGGGGAGCATGCACTCTCTGCTGTGGCTGTTAGTGCTGATGAACACAGTGGCTGGCTATCGCTGGGACTATCTATAACTCATTCACAGATGCAGCAGTGTTATCACGCAGCAGCCCCCTCAACCCCTCCCTAAGATACATGTGTGCTCTGATTACACTATACAGCCGTCACTCAGGAATTCTGGTGTCTTACAGGCTGCTTTGTAAGTTGTGAGATTTTTTTTTTGACTACTATTGTTCCTGAAGCATATAATATTTAAGTGTATACTCTAGAGATGAGGAGGTGTGTGGGTTGGTGTTTGCGGAGAGCTGCAGAGAGGGCGGATGCTGAAGCAGGGAAAGTGGTAGCAGAGTGTCTATTGAATAAAGTGAGAGGAGCTCTCTTTCTCTCTCCCCCTTGCCTTTACTTCTTTGACAGCCACACTAGCCCTGTTTGATATCTCTCCGCTGTGTTCTACAGCTCTGCAGATTCCCTTGTCTCATTTGCATTCCCTTAAAGCACACTTCCATTAAAGTCTCTCCCTGTTTTTGTGTCTCTTCCCTCTTTCCTTCTGTTTCTTCAAATAGGTCTTTTTTCCCTGGGTTGCTGTTTTGGAGGGGGCCTTATTCCCTGTTGACTACGCAGCCTATCCTCGCTCTCCCTGAGTCAGTAATCATACACATTGGCCCTAATACACAGGCCATTACAAGAGCTCTGATGTTCCATCTGCACACTACCGGCACAATGGTGTCATTATATAAACAGCCCTGCTGCTGCAGCCAGCCACATACTACCACACCACAGCTCCGGCCTTAACTGACCTACCCCGCTAAATGGAGAAGTGTTGGGATGATCTGACCTGAATGTGCTTGTTTAGTCACAGCTAGCTTAACAACATTATCCATCCTGAATAAATGCTCCAGTGTTAACATTACAGTAGGCTATCAGTTCTCACTAACGCTGCGGCTGTGTGGGCCGCTGAGCATCAATGCAAATGTAATAAAATCAGGTTGTTGTGAAGGAATAATACCTAATGCTATTACAGTATGTTGCCTTTGCTAGCACTAGCCTCACCAGAAGGATTAGAGAGATTAGTGATAGTCCAGCTGGAAGATATAATTTAAGTTTGTGGGAGGACGGAGAGTCTATGCAAAAGTGGAATTATATTGTTTATGAAGTGACATCGATTCAGTTTTGTTTTGGCAGCTGCAAAGTGTAGGTAGGTGTTGTGTAAAGCTTTTACTCTCTCAACATGTCATAGCCAATCGGAGTCACTGGGCACATCCCATTTCCATTATTAGATTGCCCCCCACTCCGAGATTCTCATGTAACCTGAAGTCGTTTTGGTCGGCCATCTTGATTCTCCTCTTAGGAGCATCAAACCGAGAATGAAACCATGAGAAAATGTTTCTTTTGGAAATATTGGATTTACAAATAGAGTGCCAACAGCCTAAATGTCCCATAGAGAGTGCAGACAGAATCAGTGCTCAAGTAAAAGTACTGTAAATTTATATTTCTTCTTTCTTTCCTTTTTTGTCAGTTATATAATTTTGAATTGATGTGATTGTTTTGTTCATTTTGTTTTTGTTTTAGCCATCCTGTTTTCCTTATTGCGCTTATTTTGTTGATTTTGATAATTTATCCAATGATTTTTGTTCATTCTGTTGCTTAGTTTGTTCATTTTTTTTCATTTCTTTGAGTGTTTGAAACACTGAGGAAGGGAGATTCGTTCTGCAAAGCTTACTAGTGTGAGATGACCCGTCTGAGTAGTGGATACAAGAATGCAGATATGGTTATGTGGTGTTAAATAAAGCTATGAAACCTGGACACTGGACTCAAGGATGGTGCTTTTCAACCTTCTGAAAGCAGCTCACTTGTCCATGATGCCAAAAAAAACCCTTTACGCTTCTAAATTCCAGCCTTAAAGTCCATGTCCAGCCCTGCTTTTCCTCTGATTGTGTACATGGAAACTACAATTCTGCACTTTTGTGGCCAGTGTGCAATATATATGTGCCAATCCCTGGTATTGAAGCACACTGTGTTGGCCACCACAAAATTGGTTCACAGCTCCGACCAGGGTTGTGGGATAAATGAGCAGCCTCTCTCACCCATTTTAGTGGAAGTTTTATGGAAAGTGGTATTTAGGTTATGTTTCTTGAGGCATATCAAAGTCAAACAGTGTGAGCATGTAAAATCTCTTACAGATAATATGTGTTATACTGTGTGAAGCACCGTCCTTGATGTCAGTACTCTGTAGCCATCTCTTTATATTATATTTCCATACGTGGTCTGATTCCGTTCACTGCACTAATGGAAGATTTTAACACATATGACAAGTGAAAAGTGTATCCAAACCATCACTTTGGCTAATTTAAATAATCACTGGATTAAATCCAACTGCCATACCTCAGAATCCTGAAAGGTAGGTTTGACAGTAAAAACACAGCCTCCCACTCAGCAAAGCTCAATCGCAGATGGTGATGGTAATGATATTTCATGGTATGTCTGCTACATTTCAAAGGAAAAGGAGGATAATTATATTCACTTTGGCGAGTGATTAGTTTTATGGAGGTGAAGAAGTAATTAATGAATTCTATCTCATCCTCATTTATTGTTACACTTCCTTGTATTGCTCCCTCTTGCCTAACTCAAGAGACTACAAAAGAGTATCAAGTGTGACAAAGCTTCAGAGCAGATGAGTCAGAGGGAGAATTACTTAGAGGCCCCCAGGCGAAGCATACGTTTTTGTCATTCTCGGCAGTTTCATCAAACTCTAATACTACATGGTCAGCCTTCCCTGAGCCTATAGTGATACTTTCCTCTGAAATAAAGTCTCCGAAACCTGACTCATACAGAGCACTACTGTGTAAAATCTCAGCTGTTTTCAGTTAATTAAATTTAAGTGGATGTTGGTGGTTTATTTCCGCTGAATTTTTACTTGATTACAAATATTTAATGCAGCAGTTTGCATATCTTTCTGATTTATAAGTGAGATGTGAATGCCATTCACTATTGTATGCTTGACTGTGCCGGTTGCTAGGAGGCAGTCATTTCCTTCATAGCGGGAGCTTTGCCACTGAACCAATCATTTGTTATTGAAGCATCTGAAGCAAGTTTTTAAGGCATCAATCTTAATAGCACAGGAAATGCCGGAGCTTCATCATACAATGTAAAATCTTCTTTTTGCGTAAAGCAACTGAACTGACCGCCATAATTTATGACTGTAGAATCGCTAAATCAATCATGAGCATTTTGCTCATAGAGTAAATATTTCACTCCCTTTTACCCTGCATGATTTTCACTTGTTCATACAACATACCTCATCATGAAATGTACTGAAATGCTAATTATGATGTTTGCAGTTGCCAGAGTACTTTATGGATGCAACATATCATTGGCAAGATCTCAGTAAAGGACAAATACTTGTAAAACTCACAGCATTAGTCCAATAATCATCAGAGAGCTGTCGGCTTCAGAACACACACATACAAACACACGCAATCACTTCACTGACTCACACATTTTGTGCCATACTTGTCTTTTCCACACTGAAATCAAATTACCCTCAGTGGGGGAAAATGAGGGAGGGGTTAGAAAGAAAGAGAAAGAGAAAGAGAAAGCCTAAAGCTGTAGCAGTTCTGAGAGTTGCACCAGCCCTTCTAATTATGCAGCAAAAGCTGTCTATGTAAACTCTTTGTTCTTGCTCCTTTTGATTCCAGTCGTGTAATGTCCCTAAATGCCACTTTCGTCCGTGAAGAAATTACTCACATGATAAACATGAATGGCTCTTGTGACAGACACAGACGGTCTTTAGCCGCACCCCACACACTTGTGACACCTTGTTCTTGATGAGCATGTCTGCTAAAGCAAACAGATCCTAATGATCATGGTGATTATCGTAATGATCCAATAGAAATGGATAATGAGGTTATTTGCCTTGGATCAAGGCATTCTGTAAATTAATAGCGGAAGAAACAGAGGGTAGCAGTTGAAACAAGATAACAAAGCTGTGTACTTAAGTGTAACTCCACCACCACTCTGATTAAAGAGCCACATGTCTGCCTTTGATACAACTGACTGTCAGCTTCCACTTTCTCTCCTCCTGTCCTCACCCACTTTACCTTTTCACCATTGTAGTGAAATTACTGCCCAGTCTCCTGCTTTGCGGACTCCGGTCTCGTAGGAATATGATGTTCTGCTCTAATAGAAGAGAAACTGTGATGATAATAATGGTGGATGTGATCAGTGCTAAAGGTCAGCTTCTGGCCTCAGGCAAGTAACATGCTCCAAGTAGGGAGAGCATGACCGAAGACCACCATCTCACACCCACCAAAGACTCATAACCATCATCTACCCAGAGGCATTCTGACTCAGAGACACACTGCCAAAAGATATAGTTCCCCCCCTTTGCTTTTATTTCCTGCTTTCTTACTATTCCTTTGCTGTTCTCACTTGGTTATTTTCAGCCTTTTCCCCTCCCACTCTCTCATATGAATTCTCTTTATGCAGAAAGTCAAATTTCTTCATTTGTTCCTCACTTCCGTTGTTTTTTCCGTTCCTTGTTTGTAAGTTGTTCAAGCTGCATGATGCGTTCTTCATTTCAATGCTTTTTTAGTTCCTTTAATCCCACCTCCTTTAGATCTTTCATTCCTTTTAATTCCTCTCTTCATTTTGGCCTTCAACCCATCATCCTTTCCCCACCATAATCCCTGTTGTTCTTCCTTCCTGCTCCACTGAAATCGGGCGTCGTGCAACGCCAGTTTTCTTTTGTCACAAAATAAAATAAATTCATTCACCGTTGACTTTTCTTTCTCTTTTCTCATCGTCATCTTTCAACACCATGGGAGAGCAGCTGTTGAAAAGTACAGACAGTCAAAAGAAACAAGAGGAGAGACATATTCCTCCCATTAAAGTCACAAAAGTTAGAGGGAAAAAAGGACTGTCACTGCACAGGAGGGGATCACTTTTTGACCATTAATAATACAGCGAGATCGGGAGGGATAAGAGAGGCAGCAGCAGAGGAAAGGTTGGGAGCGAGATGAGAAGTGAGAGCCTCTACAGTGCCCCACTGCATGGCCATTTCTATTTGTTTACTGCCTCTCTACTTTTTCTTTGTCTCTCCTGCTCTCCCTCTGAGCTTGTCCTTTTCTCTGCGCAGCTAGTCGTACAGGGTAGTGGCAAACAAACTGAAATTAAGGCACAGGCTGAACTAGTACAGAGGCGTGTGCATGTATTGTGCATGAAGGAAATAAATGCCGAGGTAAAGAACAGCTGCCGTCGATGTACTTTGAACCACTTACATTCTCTCTCTCTCTTGCTTCACTGTTTGCTCTCCCCTGCTCTTGCTCTTACTCCAGTATACCCAACATACTAATCCACACAGTCACAAGCAGTGGGGTCGATGGCTGTGAGCCGGGCGTTGCCACTGGGGAAGAGGGTAAATATCAGAGAAGGTCAGAGAGGGGAGGGGCTGGAGAGGTGGAAGGGAAGCCAAATCAGCTGTGATAAAGAAAGGAGAGGGACCACCCGGTCACTTGGGACCTGCCATCTTGACTTCGAGGAAAGGAGACCTTAGCTGTGTTCGTCCTATGAAAAATGATGACTTAGGTATAGGTTAGAACCTTTAAAGGAGACATATTTTAACCCATTTTTACAAGTTTGTTCAACTCTCTCACATCCCTAGTATGTATATATCAAATTTCAGGGCAAAATACCACACAGATGGATTGTACCATCCCCGTGTACTCCTGGTTTTCACTGTTTGTTGCTCTATATGCAAATCAGCAGTTGTTGAGCACATGCTTTTCTGTGACATGGATTCTATCATGTAGACCCCCCGGTACCCCCCGGTTCTGTTGGAAAATGGGCCCCATCAGTTTCCCAGTCTCTCATTGTTTATGAGAACAGGAAGTTCTGATTTTGGTGTGCAACAGAGATGACGCAGAGCCCAGATGTTTTCTGTATTATATAAAAATAGTATTTGTAACCTGTATGTGTCATTCATTTATTTCACAACAATTGGACGATGGGATTGGAAGAGACATTCTGAAATCAGGTCATAGTAAGGGACGAGGTGACGCTGTGCACTAGGGGGCCCCAAATAAGGTAAGAGATTGTATCTTACCAACTATGTGCGCAGTCTCACCATGTCTGGCAGTGAGTCCTCTGTGTGTAGTTCTCTCCGGAACATATTTGGTATTAAAGAGACTATGGGTGTATTAGGAGATCTCCACTCACCAACAGTGATGACCTTGGTGTTTTAATAAATTGACCCGGGACTGATATGTAAGGCTTGGCAAATAATAATAAGTAGTAATGAGCAGTAATGAGTAATCGGTCATCCTTAGAGGGACGCAGGTTTCAGTACATGAGTACATGAGCATGAGAGTAGAAACAGTTTGAAGTAGTTTAAAGTAGTAGGTTTTGTCATTATATGGGAGCAAATCAGAGAACCAGTGAAATGAAAATAATTGAAGTTAACAGTGAAAATAAGTGCTGGTTCTGATGAGTTCTGGAGAACTGACTGAGGATCATGGCGGTGTAGTTGTAATTTTATAAATATCCTGGAATCCAAATAGCTGTTTCACGTCCAGTTATCTGAAGAGGGGCCTGTGTCTTTTTTTCTCCTTCAAGTGAGAATTCAGATACTTTAACATTATTTTAGTCCCTCCAGGTTTTGTAACAAGAAAAGACACCACACTGTACATTTCACAATATGTCTCCTTTAAAGTAATAGGTTCATGGTTTGAAAAAGTTAACCATCTTTTTCAGATTTCTCTTGAATTTTTTGCTAAGAGGGTTTAATACAGAGAGCCAGCATGGGTTAGTTGGATCAATAAAATAACTAGGCTGGATGAGAAGAGCGAAGGAAATCCTTTAACCTTGTCCCCCCTCTCAAAAAACAGACAGATGCAGTCCATCTGTCTGTCTCCTCAGCAAACTAAGCAAGAGTATTAGCTCTAGCAATACTGTCTCTACCAATCTCTATGTTTTGGTCCTGAAGGGTAGAGCAGACTCTACTGTCAAAAAATCTGCGGTAAAGTTCCAGATTGTGATTTATTTCATTAAGCAAATGAGATGCGTGAGCCCTACAGCACTGCTCACTGAGTCACCACTTTTTACAGTCACACTTCATATGCCTGTCTGGACACATGTGCACAACCACACATACTCTCAGAAGACATGTATTTTTCACATGTTGAGTATAGGTCCAGCAACAGCTCTAAAACATATGTAGCATGTCTGATTCAATCAAGCGTTCAAACACTGTAAAATTATGGTAGTGGCACCAGCTGTTGCCATGCCAGCCTGCACAAAATGGCCTCAAATCTCCCTATCTGATCATTCTGCCTGACCACCGCAGGGGGAGCCTCTCCTCTCCATCCCACACATCATTTAGTATGCTCCACCAGCCATGAGCGACTGAGTTTTGTGCAGTTATTATCACATATTTCATTGATAAATGAAGAATAAATTAGTCAACACTGTCTAATTCAAATGTCACATTACTGAGGGGAAAGAATGAAACACACAATGGGAAAATAATTCCTCTTTATGGCAGTACAATATATTTCTAGCTCGTTTATTTCTCTGTTGTTTCTCCCATTATTTCTCTGCAGGATCACCCTCAGGGAGGGTGTAAGCTGAGGCGGCGCCGCCCCACTCACCTGTGCCTGCTGACTGCCTGTTCGCTGTAGCCCCTCCCCTTTCCCTGCCCCTGGTCAGCATCCACCATGGCTCTTGCACTCTGGATTGTCTTCACCTGTGCAGTGACTTTCAGCAACATTGCTCCATCATCTCAAGGTATGCAATAAAGACACTCTTTTCCAGCAAATTAGCCACAGTTTGGTTATAGGATGCTGTGAAAATAAAGCTTCACATTTCACTCTTATAATTAAAACAGGTCTGGGGGCTTGAAAAATAATGTGAACCACTCAAGCCCCAACCTCTTTTCAGGATTTTGATATTTGAGCTGTGTTTGGTGTGTGTAAATATGACTTACATATGAGTTTGTCCTGTTTAATTTGATGTGCAATATGATTATATTTTTATTTTGTTCAGTGCAGTGTTTTATGCTTTTTGTTTATGATTATAATTTTTTTTGGGTGGGGCAAAATAATGAAGACATTAACTAAATTGACGCATTGAAGGATGTAGATTTTGAACATGACGGGGCAAAATATTTAAGAAAATTAGTAAAACTGAACAAATAAACAAGATAATGAATAAAAATGAACAAAATAAATAAGAAAATGAATAAGAAAATAAATAAAAATAAACAGAATACCCAGGAAAATGAACAAAAAATAAGAATATAATCAAGACGATGCACAAAGATGCACCAAATAATCATAAAAATGATTAAAAACAAACCAAGTAGTCAGGAAAATTTGCAAAATTTAACACAACAATGAAGAAAGTGAATGAAAATGATCAAGAATACAATGAAATAAAGAAAAGAGCAAAAATAAGTAACAACAATTGTAAAAGTATACCAAATAATCAAGAAAAATGAACAAACATGACCAAAATAAGCAACAAATGAGCAAAATATTTGAGAAAATTGATTCCCCCCAATTCCCCACAGCATCACGAGACCCTGGGATTTAAGAGGTTAAACCATCAACTTTCGAGTTCAAAGGAGGAAAAATTTCCTGCTCCTTTTTAGACCACGGAACATGGAACAAGCCATTTAGATTTCTGAATATTTGTGACATTGCAAATTCAGTGCTCCATGACCCACCAGGACCACCAAAATCATCCTCATATTCTGGTATAAAATACAAGGGAGTGTACACAATGGAATCCATGGCACAGACAGGAAAAGGGTGTGGGCAACAGGAGTTTTAACACAAAATTGACTGAAAACCAGCATTACATGGACAGATGGATCTCTGCAGTATCCCAAACTTAAATTTAAAACACATTCTAGGGGCATGCGAGTATTAAATGAACTGGTAAAAACAGGTGTAAAACCTTTTTTAAGGATTCTCTCAACTAACAAAACAACCGTCAGATTTGAGTGGTGTCCCTGAAATCAGTGATACAGTATGTTTTCAGTGGAAGCCATCGTAATACTAGATGTTACCTTGTTCAGCTCTTCTTTGGGGCAGCTGCTTATTTAACTCTCATAAGCCTTTCTTTAGTGTTTCCTGAAAATGACGAAATCACCACGAGGCACCAGGCACCACGAGGCAGCAGACCACTGAGAAATCACTTTTTTTTCTGCCTGTTTCTTTGTCTCCTCAGTTATTTTTACTTCTCTGCCCTTTCTTTCCAAGGTTTTGAATATGACAGAGCCACTGATTTTTTTCATGGTTTGCATTTCAAGTCAAGGATAATCCTGCTGTTTTTTGGTTCTGCTTTTTTAGAAATAATTTCCAAACCAGTGTATTTGTGGTTGAAATTCCCTAAATGGTTTAAAAGCAGAGCTGTTGCCAAAGCTACAGTACGTATGTTCAACACTTTGATGGAAAAGTGGAGCCTTAGGGGTATTTTAAATATTATTACATTACATTAAGAATAACTACATGTCTGGTTGTATGCAGTATTTATGGTGTGTGTTCTGCTTTGTATTCTTATATAGAATATAGGGTATGGAGCATGAATAATTTAGTATTGCCTCACTGCGTGGCCCTGAAATGTTGCATGCAAGCCCCTGTTGGCTTCATCGTGGCCTGTAACTGGCCTGAACACGCTATTGCAAATGAGGCTCTAATATTTATACCTATGAAGGCTGTAAACATATTGACTTGCTGACCAGGCTGGAAACACTGCACTTGATTAACCAAACTGTCTCCACAGAGAGAGAGAGAGAGAGAGCGCGAGAGAGAGAGAGCGAGAGAGCATGTCAATAAAATTTCTTGTCATCTTGATGTTAGTTGGAGCGTGGCAGGAGTATAAGGGGGAATCCGTGCATGTAATGGCACCATATGTGTGACCTGCTTGAATGTGCCATGTACCATAAGATTTTCCATTTTGTGTTTACGTGTGTTTGTGTGTGCGGTGGCTGTTGTACGGCCGCAGCAGGTGACCTGGTTGAAGTGATACCAGAGGGTGTGTGTGCAATGGAAGACGTGCATGAGCGAAGGGGCAGGGACTGAGGGCACTGAAGGGGATAGAAGGGAGGGGCCACTGGGTGTCCTAATAGTGGCCTACCATGCAGACAGCAGCACACCATCTGCTGTGTGTTCTGTTATCTTTGTGCCAATGATCCACCGGGTGATGGACAGTAAGGGCAAAGGAGGAGCACTAGAGGAGCGAATGGTCATGTGAGGAGGGGCTAGTGATGAGGCAGGGGAAGTTAAAGGCGCCATAGTATTGTACCACGTTTTTACAAGTTTGTCTAATTCTTACATGTCCAGAGAATGTGTGTTTTAACCTTTTCACACTTGGTGTCCTCTATGCTGGTAAACTGACTGGACGAGGTGACATTAAATGTACAGTACCGTAATTTCCGCACTATAAACCGCACCTGATTATAAGCCTCACTGTCCAAAAATGTCACATTTTTAATTTTTTTCCATA
>JAQQAE010000346.1:0-35349 GCA_029823295.1 Pseudamia nigra
GAAGAAAAAAACCACACGCCTTGGATACTATGACCTGGATGACTGAGAATCTTCACAGACATGTTTACAAACAATCAAACATTTTTTTTACATATACTAAAGAGAAAATCTATTTTCTCTAAACTGTCATATAAATTTGCTTGATTGAAATATGTCAGTTATCTTCTTTCGCTGTATCTGTTGCTACTTGTCGGCTCTGTCTGGAGTTTTAGCATGTGTGATTACTAGCTGAGCCTGTAATGTTTTTTTATTAATCTATTTTATAGACACAAAACGGCAAAAAAGATGCACAAATACAAAACTAACATAAAAGGAGCAAAAACACAAAAGTTATGTAAAGAGAAAAAATGACATTAAAATGCATAAAGTGAAAATTACATCCTGTAAAAGGAGCAAGAAGACATAGATGATGCAAACTGGCAGAAAATAACCAAAAACTGACATAAAAGTTGAAAATTATCCACAAAATGAGGCAAAAGATGGAAAATGATGTAAGACACAAAGATGCAAAAGATACATAAATACTTGTTCTCTAGCAGTATCTGTAATGCTGTTCTGTGCATGGTTTTCAATATGTTAAAGTCAAGTTGTGTTTTATTTTTCTTATTTAAACGATACTTTGTTTGCTTGTCTTATTTTTGGATGTAACTGCTTGTATGTTCCCCATCATTCATCCTATTTTGTAATTATAAAAACTGAAATCAAAGCCTCGCCATAGACCTGACGTGTTCGTACTTTCAGGACTTCGTGATTACAGCCATCTTGGTCTTCTTGTGGCTGGTGTGTTCGTCGGCCTGGGCCAAAGGGCTGCAGAATGTCAAAGACGCCACTGACACGGACGGCATCAGGGCCACACTGGCAATGTGCACGGGCACCAACGTCACCTGTGAAGTGACGGAGTTTGCCAACATGCGGAGTCTCAACATATCTGTGGTAAGGAAAAAACACACAGCAGCTTCTTAAAACAGCACTTTGTTCATAGTTACATCAACTATGTGAAGTGATATGTAGTGAAACCTAGGCAAATGTTCTTTTCTGACTCATAAATTTTCACACGGTTAAATCATTTCTTTTCCACAGCCTGAGTTTATGTCATAGTACTAACTGAAAATAGCAGACGCATCAAACAGCCTGACTCACAATTGTGAGACAATGAGAAATAATGCTTTAATTTTCCCCAGTCACTTAAAGGAGACATGCTGTATCTGTTTTAATAAGTTAATGTCATGCCATGGCTCCAGAGCATGTTTTGTATTTAATATTTTATCTCAAAATGCTGCACAGATTGTTCATTGTACCATATTTGGAAACCATTTCCAAACAGGCTGCTTCAGCATCTACTGGTTTAAATGTGAATGAGTTCCTGCTGCTGTGGCCAGTAGGGACGCCTATCGTTTGGGTTTTTCCAATTCAGGCAGCAGTGAACAGTGGCTCAGGACATAGAGTGCGTCATCCAGTCCAAATCCTGCTACTGTCTCCAACACACTTCACCCTCCTTGCCTCCAGTGTCAATGTATGAATGTGAATGAATGTTTGGTGGTGGTCGGAGAAGTTGTTTGGCGTGGAATGTCCATCAGTCTGCCCCAGGACAGCTGCGACTACAGATGTGTGACTGTGGATGTATAACGGGTTCAGTGTAAAGCTCTGGGTGTCTTGAAAAGTGCTATTTAAATCCAATCCATTATCATTATTATAGTAGCAGTATTAAATCAGTACTTATTAAACAGTGCCTGATTTCATACTTAAAAAATATTAATTGGTCAGACAGATTTGAACTTCAACGTGAGCAAAGTATTACCTCTTAAAAATGTTATTAACAAATCCTGATAATAAAACTATAGTATAACTTAACCCAACAACAATACATTTCATTGTCTAACCTGTGTAAATGTTGTTTTATGCTGTCATCATCATCATCATCTACCTCTGATGTGTTTGACATTAGGTCCCATAAGCTGTCACACCAGGAGCCTTCCTCTGCCTTCTGCTGCATCCTCTCATTGTTAGATGCTTCACAAAGTTTGATGTGTTTCGCTCTTTTCACACAAATGTACTGGAATCCGCCTTCCTGGTGAAATAAAGCCACACTTTCCAGTGCTTTGCTTTGAGCATGTATGCCATGTTTTGGATTGCAGCTCCTAAACAAATTATCTGCTTCCATCAGTTATCTGCTGTTGCCTGTAATGTCTGTTTGTAAATGTTGAAGGGCCATAATGGACACTCACTGACCTGAAGGTTCTGCATCTTTGGTACTAGATTAGTGAGTAGTGTCAAAGTAAAGTATCGGAAACTGCATGGTAAGTCAGCCTGGTAGGCAACAGATGTGTGTGGTTCTCTTGGTTCTGACGGTCCTGGAGGACTGACTGACAACACAACTGTTAAATTAAAGCAAGTCAAATTAAAAGCAGGTGTGTGTGTTTCTCCATCATGTTTTGTTAGGTCAGCATTATTCATTTATTATTAATTTCTTAATATTTTCTCTGTCCTGTCTTTCAAAATCAAATATGCTGGAATATAAACAGAAATGTGACCGGGTACAAGAATTTTCTGGAGTCATACTGATGTAATAACCACATAAAATAAAACATGACATCATTTCAAATCTCACAGATGTCCAGTAATACAAAAGCTCCTCCATTCTGACGTTCTCTTTATTCCTGTATTACTGTCTTCACCCTTTACTCTGGCTTTCTTCTCTCAGGTGTTTGGATACCTGAACATGTTCGTGTGGGCTGGTAATGCCTGGTTTGTGTACAAGGAGACCCGCTGGCACTCGCAGAAATTCTCATCACCGTCTGGACCTGGAAGGCAACAAGTCCCTGCACCCATTTAAGATACACAGCAACACACAAATACACACGCACACACACAGAAAATACCCACAGATACATACGCAGCTGAAACAGCCACACTTTTGGTACACATATAATCATGCTCATATATGTACTGTAAAGTTGCCCATTCACACACAGAAAAGGTGACAAATGAAATGAAGGATAATCAGCAGGAAAAACTACCATCTTATTGGATTTGGCACCTTTTCAGTGTGTATGAATAAACCATTAACTGATGTCATGTCATTCCTTGCACATTGATAATTACCTTTAAATGACACAGAGGGGTTGAATGACAGCAGATAGGGGTGATTTCATTTGTAGATCAGCTGATTTATTTGTCATATTCGTTCCAGTTCCAAAAGCAGCACCAATGCAACAAGTGTAAAACTAATTAAATGTGCCTCTGTGCAACAGTTACAAGCTGTTGTATTTACACTAACAGGCAGTAACCAAACAACTTAAATCAGCACTGTGCTTTAGTTGTACAGGAAAATGGAGTTTTGCTACGTTTCTAGTTCTACCTTAAGATGCTGAATAAAGGGGGAGGACTAAGACACAATCTCTCACCCATTTACCGTTCTGTTCTTAGAGCTCTACCCTGCCAAACTGGAGCCAATTTCCTGGGTCATTCACCCTCCTCCTGTCACCATCCTCAGGGTGGAACCTATAATAACCATGCCTCTGTCATGGACAGGAACCTCGACAACTCTGTAACGACCCTGGCCCAGGTGAAACTAACACCTCTTAGGATGAAAGGGTGGAGTCTTGATTCTGGATTTCCGCATTAGACCAGTTAAAACTGAAGAAGCCCCCTGGATAGGTAGGGAAATGTCTTCAATCCAAACAAGTAGTCCAGTTGCCAGAAGAAAACCACACGCCTTGGGTACTATGATCTGGATGAATGAGAACCTCCACAGACATTCTGACTGAGTTTATTATTATGCTTAACTATGTTTTATGTTTGCTGAATGTAAGATACGGTGAAAATCATCTGTTTCTGATATCGGATGCAACACATAAAGCATGTCTTAGGGTTAATTTACAACACAGCAAGAACATTTCAGTGTAATTTGTAGTGCTATTATATTCTTATCAAAAGAAAAAAAAAATCCTCTCATTGTAATGTATAACACATTACAAATTAGATATGGGCTGTGAATGACATACATTTGCATTTGTTGACATTTTAGACATTTTGAGCATTTTTCAGTGTGTTCTGGATTCAAAGGAGAACACATCTGCATTTATTCAGGTGCAGTTGTTTGCCCTCTAGTGGTGATAACAATGTTTATCACCACTAGAGGTAACAATGTTTAACATCATGAGACTGTAATTACTGCAGTACTAATGTACAATAAGTCCTTCCTTCATGAAAACTCTAGTAAAGTGAATTCACATTTGTGCATAACAACCACAAGGCAACGATAATAAAAACAGCCCATTAAAGGACTTTGATAGAGACATATTGAAGGAGACATATTGAGACAAAAAGGTTTCATTTCTTGTTCCACTATTAAACAGGTCTGGCGGCTCTAAAAGTAAAGTTAAAGCATCAGAATTCTCAGTTGAAAGAGGAAAAACACAACTAACTGGACCAGAAACAAACCATTTGAAGTTCAGGATATTTACAATATCAAAAATATACAACCCCAATTCCAAAAGAAGCTGGGATGTAAACAAAATCTAAATAATAACAGAATGCAATGATTTGCAAATCTCATAAACCCATATTTTATTCCCAGTAGAGCATCAACAACATATCAGATGTTGAAACTGAGACATTTTACCATTTCAAAGAAGATATTAGCTCCTTTTGAATTTGATGGAAGCAACACTTTTAAAAAAAAAAGTTGGAACAGGGACACTGAAAGGCTAGAAAAATAATTGGCATAAATCAAAAATAACTGGAGGAGCACTTGACGACTAATTATTTTAACTAGCAACAGGTCAGTAACATGACTGGGTATAAAAGGAGCATTTTAGAGAGACAACGTTTCTCAGATGTACAGGTGGGCAGTGGTTCAACATTCTGTGTCAAACTGCATCTAAAAAGTAGTGGAACAATTTCACAAAAAATGTCCCTCAATGTAAAATTGCAAAAAGTGTATAATATCATCAAAAGATTGAGAGAATCAGGAGGAAGGCTGAAGGTCAAAACCAGATATATGCAATCTTTGGGCCTAGATGTGACACTGCATTAAAAACAGCCATGATTCTGTACTGGAAATCACTGCACGGGGTCAGGAACACTTCCAGAAATCACTGTCTGTGAACACAGTTCAGTGTGCGATCCACAAATAAATGTTAAAATTGTATTGTGTATAGAAGAAACCACATGTGAACATGATCAAGAAATGAAAGTGTCTTCTCTGAGCTAAAGCTCATTTAAAATAGTCTGAGGCAAAATGGACAACTTTTCTGCGGCCAGATGAATGCCTCAGATCTAATTAACTGGCAAATGCTCCAGTTGTTTTCGATTTTTGCCAATTACTTTTCGAGCCATTGGTTGACCCATTCCAACTTTTTTGAGATGTGTTGCTGGCATCAAATTCAAAAGGAGCTCATATCTTCTTTGAAATGGTAAAATGTCTCAGTTTCAACATCTGATATGTGGTTTATGTTCTATTTCAAATAAAATATGGGATTACAAACTCAAATCACTGAGTTCTGATCTTATTTACATGTTATTTACATCCCAACTTTTTTGGAATTGGGGCCATACTGTCTTCAAGTCAGCCTTCTAAGCCCAGCAGAGCCAGTAAAATCATCCTGACATCCTGGAGTGATGTGCCAAGAAGTCTACATGATGGAATCCATGGCACTGATAAGACAAAGGTGTGGTCAACAGGAGCTCATTTGCATTTAAAGCAACAGACACTGAAACAGCCAGTTTGATTCGGGGCTGAAAAGCAGGAGTATATGGACATGGGAGAAAAAGAATGAAGGATCTCTGTTGTACTTTCAGCTGAAATTATACATTAAAAAATACATTCTAGGGACATGTAAGAACTAAGGTAACTTCGTTAACAGGAGAACAGTATGTCTCCTTTAAGAAACACGAGTCAGATATCAGAGAGAGACTGCACGTTAATGTGAGCATCCGTTACTATCACAGCATGTGCAATGTACTTTTATGGTGCGCAGTAGTGCTTTATGACTTTTTTAGTGCACTTTCATGAAAACACTTGATTTACAATGGGCTATAAATTAGCTTTCATGAAAATATTTTCTTTATGAGTTCATCCAAGGTTTGAAATCCTTGTCAGTCTTTCTGTATCCAAGAGCTTTGATTTCACTTCTATACTTAGGTCCCAGTTGAAGGTTAATCCTTTAATGTGTCTTTTTTTACGTTTTCGTCGGTGCCAAAGCAGCATTTTATCTTCCTGATTTATTAAATATCTTCACGTGTGATGTTGAATGAATTATATTGTTGCTCTTCAGACTGTCTGCTCTGATTTGTTTTACATTATCTGTTTTTTAATTGCTATGAGACAGTAAGCATTCAGGAGTTATTCTTGTGCCATTTTTTTTTATCCTCAGTACAAGCTTCTCTTTGCAAATTCCTGAACATCTTTGCCTTTTTTTAAACCTATACTTTGTGTAGCATGAAGTAAAAGCGATTCAACTCAGCCCAAGGGTAAAGTTAAATAAATAAACAAATATGTGGGTGTGCTGGTTATGCCTCTGCATTCATATAATCATCATCCATGTCGCTTCAGCTTTGTCAATGATTCGTGCTCATTTAACCGTCTCACAGGAGACACAAACATGTGGGATGCACAGATTTCACAGTGTACGACAATACCTTGGTTTTGTTTTCAATAAAAGTTTTTTTTGTATTGATCCGTTTCAGGTATGTACTGTTCAAGTTTGTGTGAGAATGTGTCAACAAGATTGAGCTGCACTGTCAGTAAAACCTGTGTCTCCATTCGAGACTGAGTTTGCTTTTACCTCTGAAAAACATTTGATGAAAAAAATTAACAACAAAAAATCAAGGAAACTGACAAAAGTATTGACAAGATGACAAAAAATAACACAATAAAAAAAATCAAGAAAATAACCAAGACATGAACAAAATATTCACAACACGATCAAGAAAGTGATCAAAAAATAATACGATTAAAAATGAACATAAAAAAATGAAGAAAGACATAAAATATCCACAAAGTAAGCCAAAATGAACAAAATAATCACAAAAATGATCAAAAACTATTGTTATAACAAACAAAATAAACAGAAATAAACAAATACTGAACATGTAATCAAGAAAATGAACTAAAAATAAAAACAAATTAAAAGTGAACAAAATGTTACAAAATAGCCAAAAGAAGTACAAAATAATTAAGAAAATGAAAAAAACCTGTCTACAAGGCCAACTAAAAATGAACAGACTAATCAAGACATCAAAAGCAAATAAACTAATTTATAAAACTGGTATAAAATGATCAGAAACATAAATGGACAGTGACAAAATAATCAAGAAAACAAACAACATATCTGCAAAATGAGCTAAAACAATGAGCAAAGAATTCATGCAATAATCAAACAAGTGAAACCAAATAATCAGATTGAAAAAAATGGTCAAGAAGGCAAACAGTCAAGGAACTGATAATCAAGAAACGGATAAAAAAAATAACCGAGATAAGTAGAGAAATGAATGATTCATAGACAATTTGAACAAATTAATAGACAAAATTAAAGGAAATGCACCAAATACTCAAAAACATGAACTAAATGAGTTAAACAACCCAGAAGGTGAACAAAACTGAACATAAAATAAGCAAAATAGCCAAGAAAATGAACTGAATAAGCAACAAAATGAACAAAAATCACCACAAAATGCTAAACAAATAGTAAATTGAAATTAATAAATTGTAAACCCCAATTAAAAAAAATGCTTCATGGCTCAATTTGGCTTCTGAGCCTAAGTTTGAGATACACAGTGTTTGCTTTCCAGTGTTTGAGGATAGAGACACACACACATATCATGTAAAGTGTGTGTGTGTGGGTATGTGTGTGTGTAAGACACATGATATGTGCACAGGCCATATCATGTGATCAGAGCAGTGTCTACCAAAATTGGGTCATCCATTTGTTTAAATTGTTCATTATTGTGTTCATTTTCTTTATTATTTTGTGGACCCTTCTTTATTCTATATTTCTGTTATATTTGTTTATTATTTTTTGTCAATTCTGTTTGCCTGTTCTTTTTTTTTTTTGATTATTTTGTTAATTTCATGTCCATTATGTGGATACACTGTTCAGTTTCTTGATTATTTCATTCAGTTGTGTTTATTTTCTGGAATATTTAGTTAATTTCATAAATTTCTTACTGTTTTCCATTTTGCTTATTTTTAGCAATGATTGTGTATTTTTGTTCGTCGTTTGTCATTTCTTTGTCATTTTTTGTATTTTTGTTCATTCTCTTGATTATTTTCTTCATTAAATTGTTTTTTTATTTTGTTGATTAAATGAATATTCAATATTCTCTTCTACAACTTAATATATTTTACACTGAAAAATAAAATGCTATTTTTTGGAGTCTTCAGCCAAAACCACTAAATTAGAGGTTTATGTTCACTTGATTTTAATATTTCATAAAAGAACAGTCTATTTCAGAATTACCATAAAGTGTCATGGTTGACTGAAGTTTTTTTAAATGTATTTAAACCTTGATTAAAACAAGGTGTGTTTTATATTTTTAAAATTTAATCAGTATACAGTGCATCATGACAAGTGCATCTGTTTCTAAATAAGTCTTCGTTGCATGACAATCAGTAAAGGTTTCATGAAAATATTTTATATTAAATGCTGAAGATGCAGTGCAACTGGAGAACTATTTTTGTATTGTTCTGTGGGCTACATTTTGTGTAAATGTTGCTGTCGGGTGAAAAACAAATTGCAGGTGTCATCCTAACTAAGCTGACTTTGCAAGTAAAATGCAGGTTTTTGTTTTGACCAGAAGAGGCCGATGTAGAGTCGCGTGCCTGGTCTGGACCTCTCCAAGAAGCAGCGCATCCTCACAGTGTGATTCAGAAAATGTGGATTTCATGGATGACTTACTCCATGAAATTCATTAACTTACTATTAAATATCACGTAGATTAAACCCACATGGCTGAAGCGATGCTGCTACTTTACACCCAGAGTAATCCAAGACAGGTCAATTGAATCAAAAAAATGAAAAGAAAAAGGAAAAAAACTGAAAAGCATTTCTTAATATTTTTTTCTTACCTCAAATACAGTGGTTAAAGAACTAGAAATAAAAAGGCAACAAAATGAGCAAAAATAAACCAAACATTCAAATAAATGAACAGAAATTAACACAAAAAAGAAAGCCCTACAAGACCTAGCCAGTTCAAACATATTCTAGCATTTTGTATCACAAGAGTGAAGCGTTAAAGTCACAGTTTTACATTTATATTGTTAAAAAAAAGAGATATATGTCAATGATTTGAGAAAAAATACAGTGCAATATGCTTTTTTAATGCTGTGTGTGATTAGTTCAGTCTTAGAGAGTTCGTGAAGGACTAAGACTGACACATATCCAAATGTTATTGAAAATAAGAAAAGATTTGAATCGACCAGTTACCCTTGTGCTCATAGGGGCTCTACAATATGACATGATCAAGCTTATTTTAGGCTCATTTTAGTTTTGAGCAGTGGTGTGTATACTAAACAGAGACATTACTCAGGCATATTATTACTGTACTTCATAATTATAATGACTTAACCAGAAATGGAAGTACTCATAAAATACAAGTACTTGAGTAATAGAGTATCTCATGAAGCACTACTCAAGTAGTGAGTAACTTTATAACCATGGAACTTACTACAACTTCATGTTTTGTTTAAACAAGTTGTTTATCTACAGGTAACAACAATGTGAAATGCACATGAATTGCCATCAATAAAGTGGCAGAATCAGAAGCAGGACTGTTAAACAGTGCTGACTTTATGATATGCTCAAGATTTGTTGCTTATTTTGTTCCAAATTTCACTCACTTGATTATCTTGATAATTTTTGCTCATTTTGTTGGTTATTTTGTTCATCCTTAACTTACTTGATTATTTTTATTTGTTTTTGCTCATTTGGTCACTTATTTTGTTCATTTATTTTTATTGTGTTCATTTTTCAACTGGATTATTTGCTCATTTGTATTAATTCACTCGAACATTTAGTTAATTCTTTGCCCAGTTTGGTGTTTATTTCATGCATTTTTTTGTGCTATTTTGTTGCTTATTTTGTACCTTTTTGCTCAGTTTGATGAATTTCTACTGTGACATAAAATGACTGTTGTTCATCGTTATGTCAATGTAAGAAATGACTCCGACTCACTGAAATGTGTGGTCAGCTATAACTGAGTAGAAGTGCTTTATTTCATCACAAATGTAACTAAGATTAAAAAGTAATTCTATAAATAAAACAACCACTCCCAGAGGTACATTAAGAATACTGAACTACATGTAAAGGAGTAAATGTGCTTTGAGTACTACCCACCTCTGGTTTTGAAACACATTGTTCTGCCTACTTAATCCAGTTGGTTTCTGTTTTATGAGAATTTACCCCCTCTTTTACAGAAACATTTTCATTTTTTTTTATTTCCTCCTCTTTTATTTTTATATATCTTGAAGGTTGTACTAATCTGTTTTGCAGCAACTTTCATTCTCCTCCTCTTCATGAAAAACCTCTTTATGGTGGAATTATCTGCTTCTGACTCACTTATAAATTATTTATTTATATAGTCTTAACCAGATAATGCACAATAATAATAATATCTCTAGCGTAAAGATGCAAAATTTCACTGTCAGTATTATGTGCTTTTTTAACATAATATAATAAATGAATTTACCTGATTTCTGTTACATGATTAAAGAATTAGAAACCAAATAAGTGTTAAAGGATCTTTACACAGAATTTCACCAAACAGTATGCATTTATTGTACACTACATGGACAAAAGCAGTGGGCTACCTGAATGTTGCATCTACAGGAATTCTTATTGTATCTGAGGTGTTCCAAATTTTTTGGTCACTAAAGCAACAGACAAAAGAAATGAACAATAAAATTAAAAACTAACAAAACAAACTGTCAAGAAAATGACCATAATGAACAAAATTAATGATCACAAAATTAACATAAATTAACAAAATAATCAAGAAAAATAACCAAATGAGCAAGAACATGAACAAAGTTGAAAACAAAATGACAGCACAATTCCCCCAAATGAACAAAATATCAACAAAATGAAAAAGTGAACAAAATAATTCACAAAATTAAGAAATTAGTAAAGAACAGCAACAAAAACCGGACAAAAATAAACAGGTAATTGAGCAAAAATAGCAAACAGTAATGAACAAAATAATCAAGAAAATAAACACAATGAAGTGATATGAAAAAATTGACTAAATTGAATTAATTTTTTTTAAATCAGAATTTAGAAGGGTTTTTAGAGACCCCAAAGTAACATATTACGTAAATTTATAAACAAAATGTTACGAAAAATGGAAATATCAAAGCAATAAATGTAAATGTGAAGGAACTAATGTCCATTTTATTAATATTACGAAGAAACATTCCTCGACGTCTACACGTGCGTATGTATGGCACATTACTAGTGAGAATCCATTCCGTGTAAGTCCTGATGCTCCATATCATGTGTTGTCCTGCACTAAAGCCTATAATATTAATCGTCTTCCACTGTATCCTCGTAGCTGAACTTTTGAACTCCTGTAAAGCTCGATTTGTCGCTCACTGTAGATCCGGCGGAAAAGGCCGAGGAGCAGCCGAAGCTTCCCGACGGTGACGTCAGCATATCTCGTTGTTTCGTTTTCGTGCGAAGGAGAGAGAGGAAAAAACGGCTCTGAGCAAAGCAACAAGAAGGGAGAGCAATGGCGACACTGGATCGCCAAATACCAAGTCCGGATACCTTCCTCTGCCAGCCTTGGTCTTCCTTCGTCAGTGCAGCTAAATTACGTGTTGTTGATAGTAAGTTCACACGTCGGTAGCGGTGTTGTTTTTGCGGACAAACTGTCGGGAAGTGCGTGGTCCAACTGTCTGTGATTGAGTTGAGTAAGCTCCTCCACCATGCAGGGTCTGTCAAAGCGCAGCAAAGTAACTGTCAAAAATATTACTACGAAATGCAATATTAATAGGCTGCTCGAGGAGTGGTGCACGGGCGTGTGCACGTTGCTAGCCTTTATAGTGCAGAGTTTGTGCGCGTGACGCGTGCAGTATTGCTATCCTCAACTGTCCAGCTTTAAGTTTGTTAGCTTTGACAGCTTCACTTGATTTAGGAAGCAGCCCAGGCGCTAGCAGGCTAATGCTAACCTGATAGCCAGCCCCAAACCAGCATGGCTCCACGCGTGGCCCCAAACTTTGTTGTAAATGCTGTCGCGTGTTTGTAAGTGTCTGTTTGGTGTGTTTCCACGCAGACTCGTCCGTGGACAGCACCGACATCGAGCCGTTCTGCCGCGGTGAAGCTGTGAAGCTCCGTAACGAAGGTAAGCGTGTCACTGGAACAGATGATTAACGCTGTCACGTCACGCGACACGACTTGTTTTATTATTGTGTGGGACATAAGTACCGCCCATGTTTCGCAGCACTAAAGAAGCTTGGATATATATATTTTAACCACTTCAACCGATTTTTTTTAGTATATTAATAACTACTCGTACTATATGAGACAGATAATGTAGAGCCTGTATTTGAGCAGTGAATATCTGAATTACAGTCCCGTTTTGTTAACTACATATGTCTACAGCAGCTTATATTTTAAAGGAGACATACTATTTTGAAAACTAAGCTTCCATGTCCTTTCTGTTTATAAAATAGGTTAAGGGGCTCTGAAAGTAATATTTAAGTATCAAAACATGCGGTCTATTTTCAGATTACTGCTCCTGACGAAAGCTGTTTGGATTTCTGGATATTTATGTCACAACTATGCAGTCACTGACCTTTGTTGGTCTTTCAGGACAACCAAAACCATCATCTCAACATCCTGAGATAATGTGCCAAGGAGTCTGCATGATGGTATCTAAGGCACAGAGAGGAAAATTTTGTGGTCAACAAGAGCTTACCATATTTACCTTTAAAGCAACACCCACTAAAAGAGCCCATTTGATCAGAGGATACAAACATACTAAAATGAAGGATCTCTGTGCAGAAATTTAAAATGCACATTCTAAGGACGTGGGAGAACTAAATTAACTCGTTAAAAAGGGGCACATGATGTCCCCTTTAAACATTTACTCTGAATATTTAAAATTCTAGTTTTAAGGAGGTGACTGGTAATATTTAAGCTGCATATTACAACTTTACAAAGTCTTGAATTATGTGTCATTTATCAGCTCCTTACAGACAGATTATCTTTTAATCACCCAGCCAGAGGTTTTGTTTTTGTTATTTGTAAAAAACAAAGCCACCACTGTTTGTAACAGTCTGTCACAGCCTTAGCACCTGGCCAAGTAAAGAGTATTTTCTAGGGAGACTCAAGTGGCTGTAGGCTATTAATATTTTATATGGCTGATGGAAATATTAAACTCTATGTAAATATCTTGCTGACCAAGCCTTTGTGTTATTGGAAATAAATATGGTTGGAGAAAATACAAAATCTGCTTGTTAGTATGGATAATACCCTGTACGTGTATAATCCAGAATACAGTTTGTCACATATTTGGTAGGCCTGCGTTAGCCGAGCTTTGCATGACTGTCTCTGTGAATTTCTTGTGTCTCCGTTGCAGTACGGCACTGATGAGGCTGTTCTTCATCTGATTGGCCAATCCTGTCTATGCTGAATATTCTTTCGCATGATTTATGAGTAGCCACTCGTATAAAATATTTGTGAATCTGAGGGGGCTGTAGTAGCATTCAGACAGCTGCCCTCCAGGAGTGAGTGGGTACCTCCGTCTCCCAGCCCCTAAGGGAGTTCCTCCACAACTCGGCATGTATAAATACCCACAGGAGTATGCTTTGCACAGTAACACACTTGAGTCATTCCAAAAAGTTTGAGCATGCTGCAGCCCTCATACAAATTCACACACAGAGCTGGGGAAACTCTTCTCACTCTTACTAGTTAAATACCAAACCCTCCTCCCACACACACACACTCACACATACACACACTCACTCACATGCTTCATCTTCCACTCTCAGAGCCAGACCAGAGCAGTGTTTCCAGAATTGCTGATCTGTTGGCAACATGACGCTAAGGCCTGCTGAGAGTGATATGCACATGCACACAGATACAAAACTGTCAAACACAGAGAGAAATGCACCTAAATGCTTAATTTGTGCATCCATGTCTAGTTGAAAACAGTGTGATTCATCATGGATTTACATGCCATGTTTACTCACTTGAAACTTTGGTGCACATGTACATGTGTAGACGTGAGAGCAGGTTTGGCAGTAATTGGTGTGTGGTGCAGGACATGATTGCTACCCATCACTTTTTCTCACACATAGTCGAGATGATGACAACAACAGCAACTTAGTTTGGCTAGACTGGCACTGACTCTCATCATCTCACTTGATATAGTCATTGCTGTACTGCTGCTATTTGCGTGTTTACTACTCCATTGTAGGAATGGGAACCAACATACACCACTGCATATTTTAGAGCAAATTTTGGTTTCTATTCTCAAGCTCTGTGCAGTCTGTTGTGTTTCTAATGTAGAGTAGTAGTCTTCGATGCAGCAGAAACATTAGAAAAAACATACTCTGTAATGTCATAATCAAAAAAGATGTATAACAGCTAATTAGTACAGTTAGTAATATTGTATATTGGGTGTAGCTACACTGGTCCACAGAATAAGACAACGCCTCATACTGATGTCTTATCTTCAACCATGACAGGCAGTTTAAAAGCCATGAAGACGTAAAAAACAGACACTGTGAAAACTACAAAAATACAAAATCTACAATTAGATATCAGTCCATGTATTCGGTCTGCTGGATAATGACAGACTATAGACAGATCAAACTTCCAAACAAACAATGCTTACAGTCTAAAAGAGTTCAAATAAAGTGCAAAGTGCATTAACATGACCAAGAACCACAATTTCACAACAGCATAAACAAAAGTTATATATTTACCATTTTGCGCCTCCTGAACCATGTGTAAAGTTACAGTTAGGTAGACTCTGTAACACTGGATATTTTCTTAAGATATATTTTTAACTCATCCATGAATTTGACTGTTTTTATAAGATTTTTATGTTGCATTCAACCAATTTCAAATGCTTTTTTAAAAACCAAACTAATAATGACTTTACAAAAACACCCATCAAACACACTTCCCCATAAACAACAGTCACTCTGACAGCTACATTGGAAACACATTTCTTTCTTATAATAGTATATTGGATGTCTTTTTAACATCTGTGCTTTATCAAAGAATATTTTATTCCTTCGGCAGGAAACACAACTTTTCTGTCTTTCTCTGCATTTGTGCTTTTTATTATTTATGCCTAGTTAGCAAACAGCAAGTTAATTAGCATTTGCTTCTTTTTGTTATCAATCATTATCAACTTAAAATGTTGATCTTACACCATTTGTGAATAAATTTTTTGATGAATAGAACTGGAATGGCTATTTATTTTATGACATTAAACCAATAGCAACATAAATGAGTAACTACAGTAATTATTAGCTGCAGCCTCGTATTTAATCAAATGAGTTGTATTGGCCTGGCAACCTTGAAATATAATTGAATAAGCTGATGCATAGACAGTATTACCTGTACTTCTGTCTAGTGTCACACCGTGAGGGTCGTATTTATTAAATCAAAACCCATCTTGTGATCCATTGACATTAGTCTCAGTTGATATTGAGCCTTTTTTTACTTGATCAGAGCATTGTGACCTTGAACGTGCAAGGAAAAAGCAGTGATATTCTGAAACCTTATACATGAGTGGTGGCTAGTTTTTAAGTGTAGGTTTGAGCCTTTTCAATGATGCATACTGGTATGCATTTCCTTTTGATGTGTTATTGTAAAATGGGAAATGGAGAAAAATCACCTACTTCTCGGAAGCAGCAGAAAGTGTAACCTTGTTATTATAAAAGAAAACGTGCCTTCAATTGAGACGACAGAGTCAAAGCATAACCTAGTTGTATGTCTATCTGGGCCATTTTATTTAAACTAGGGATGATAGTTTCTCTTGTAACCTTGGCCCTGCAACTTTAGCTCCCTTCTGAGTGCTCGTAAGCTTTGTTTACTCTATCAGACACTATCTGGTGCGCAGGCAGTTAAAAATATGCAGAGAGGCAGTTAAAACCGTCACTTCAGCCTTTAGAACCAGCTGACTGATTGATAGCTATTCACCCAGTGCAACATGTTCTTTGTTAGATTTGCAGTTACTGTTGGTCTGCTAAATGTTTTCTGGAGAAGGCTTGAGTAAAGCTCGCTGTTGTGTTTTCCCCCTCTCACTGAAAGTTTCGGCTCTTAAAATAAGCTTTTTACAGTTAATTTTCAAACAGTCATTCACCAACGGGACATTAATTTGCCAACTCTTAATAAGATCAGTGTCCAGTGATAGATTGTTTTAGGTCCTGCACAACACACTTATTCACCAATGACTGATTGTTTTTGTAGTTCATTTTCTGGCCTGTCAGTCATTTGGCAGTCTGTGGCAGTTGAGAAACACACACAAATAAGCTGCACATTTAGTTTGCATTTGCCTTGGCAGATGCAGAGGAAATTGCATTCTTGCTTTTTTTGTACTCCCACTAAACTCTGTCTCTCTTACTGTAAGCCTAGAGTGTGCTGTTAGCCAGAAAATTGCCACATTTTTCCCATCATAACTTCAGATTAGTATAACATTTGTCAAGGCCTTGATAGTTTATTAACAACAAAATGTGCCTGTTTCCTAAGAATACAATCACAGGAAAAAGACCAGCTTTGGTGATGCTAAAAACTTTGAACTGCAGCAAAGTAAACTAACCTGCTAACAGTCCCCTGCTTTGTCTAACTGGTCACATAATAAAGTTATCAATCTATACCCAGTAAAAGGCTTTTGACAAATGCTATTTGTCATACCCAGCCACACCTTTTCCTTGCCATCGGTAATGTGAGCTTATGCCACTTGTTTTATTGCTAATAGAGATGTATTTGTGTGTTGGATAATTTCTTCTTGAAGGTCTCATCATCTTCAAGTATGAGTAATAAAACCCAGTCTGACCAGTATGTACATGCAGACATTTGTGGCCCTGCTATGCTTGCTACAAATGTATGTCACGATTAGGCAGTTTCATCTTGAAGGGCCCACAGTATACACACATCCTGTACATGCATCTGACAGAGGCTAAGAATCTTTGCTGGTCTCCTTGGCATTTTAAGTGACAAAAAATTGGCCAGCAGTGTGAGGTTGTGATGACACAGCCACACACTGACTGCCCCACACTCGGATTTCTCCCTTTTGAGCTTATACAAACACATGCATTTCTCACACACACATCCCCGTCCTAAGCCTTGTACTAAGAACTGCTTTAATTGATGTCTGTAGAGCTTCTTTGGGAACAGGAAGATTAGGTCCATAAAGCTTAGCCTGGAGAGATAATGGCTATTTTGTACTGGACATGTTTGTTTTGTTTTTCCTCAGCATTTGTATGAATCGTAGTCACTGGTGGATTGTGGATGTGGGGGCTCTGGTTGGACGTAGTCGAGCATTGTATAGCTCTATCTTGGCTACTAGCACAGTTTATGCTACCTTGACAAGTTGTACTGTAATTTTAATGGTCGTCTCTGCTGGTGATCACAATGATAGAATAGTGTCAGTAATTCTGACGTTTTCTCTTTAATTATTTTTATTATTTAATGCCGAAAGAGAAGCTGAAAGGATGAGTTGGCAGTTTAAAAAATAATAGCTGACTTCATAATTATTTTAGCTCCTGAAGGTATCACCTTCAGGAAATTGTGGCAGCTATTTCTTTTTCCTGTTGCATTGTTCTGTCTCCTTCTGAAATTGGTGGTTGTTTTTGTGTACCAGTGTAATTTCTTTTTCTGAGAGGTTGTTCCTACTTTTCTTGTCTCTTCCAGAGATGCTTGTTTACAGCCAGTTTCCTGCACTGGAGGATTTTTGTCTTGTTGTCTGCCATGTCTGCAATCAGGTGGTCACTCCTCAGGGCATCCTCACACACTATGGTAAGACACACAAGCCCAAGCTTAAGGCACAGTCACACACTTCAGCAGTAACGCTCACCTATAAATGTCTGGATACTCCGTTTAAGCACATATACCTACAAACAAACCTTGGGGTATCAAACAGAATTGTAGAACCAACATGCTCAGGAAACACACAGCCAGTGCCATTCAGATCAATACAATCATTTCTATTTATCCCTGCAGGGCACTTTAAAATGTAACCTCCCTACAACTTATCCTCTATGCAAACAGAATACACATGTACACCAAGCTTATAATAACAGGGGAAACATTAAATAATTCATTAGGTTTTGCTTTGTGCTCAAGCCTTTCATACAGAGAATAAGTACACAAATAAATCATAAAAATAACCATCATTGCCATTAAGGTAATGTATCACTGCTTTTACATAAACCCACAAAATGGGATTTGGCAGGATGTTAAGATGAACAAAAACACAGCTATCCACTAAACCTAATCTTGGGCAGGTTTTGCAAAGTTGGATGTAAATATAATTGAAAATCAAGACATCATCTTGAAAGGATAAAGCTCTACAGAACTAGTTATTACGATATTCACACACCCTACTCAGCTACTTTATACATAAGATAGGCTTTCTATCATTTGATATTTGTTGCTATGGAAACTGTTATTATTGTCCCAATAACCTGGCTGATGTTCCTTTGTTGCCAAAATTGAAAAGAAATTTGTGCCCATAGTTGGCTCCATGCATTTTACTTGAGTTAGTCGAGATGGTAGAGCTGTTAAGCTGTGCTGTCAATTGGCTCTTCACCTTGTCTGCCTCTTGTTTGTTTTTGATTGTGGCTCCACCGAGTGTGCTCACATCTGCCCGTGAGCTGCCACTTCCTTCTGTTGGCGGCACGTGCACCAGCCTGTATCGTCTGTTAGAGCTGGGGAAGACACATGGTTACGCTTAATAAACACACACTGTTTCTCTCCGAGGAGTGAGGCCAGTAGAGTTGCATGCACGCACATTCTCACTTTTTAGTTCTCAGCATAAAGAGGTCAGTGGTATTGTGAGACACACAAACACACACTCACTCTGAGGCTCCTGGCCGCCACTGTGGTTTTGTCCCTGCTCCTGCCCCCTGCAGGCCCCCCTCTTGTTGGTAACGTTTCTGCTCACTGACACTCAGAGTCGAGTAACAACAGGTCTGAAACACACTCAGCCTGTAGAAAGAAGGAATCTCCTGAAAGCATCCAATAAAACAAAACAAGTGTCCAATTACAGTTTGATAATACTGTGAGTGTTGTATTAGCAGGCAGTCACATGCAGCTCTTTGAATTGTTTAGATATTCTTTGATGGTGGCTTTAATAATTCATTAAGCAAAATCCTTGTCAATGCTAAGGTCCAAGTTAAAACATGCTTGTCAGTGACCTCATTCTTAAATTTGAAGCTCGATGTTCTCTGACTTGACATAGAAAACGCTCTGACTGCGTTTGTCATGTTATGTAATCATTACATTGTAGTTGCTTAAAAAATAATCATGATGATCATTTCATAATTACAAATTTTCATAATTAATTCCACATTGCTTTTCACTGTTTGTCTATTCAGTTAATTGTCATCTCATTGTGCCCCATTATCTTTCTGCTATGAAAAACGACTGTAACAGTGGTTTATTATGATTTTACACCTTGTTCAATATTTTAATACAGTGGTACTCTGGCTAACGAATGCTTCTGGGTAGCGAAGAAAAAATTGGCCAAAATTTTGTTCCGGCTAATGGGAAAAATTTGTGTAACGCAAGAAGATAGACCCGGAAGTGAGAGCACACGCGGGTCACTTCCAGGATGGACCCGGAAGTGAACTATCTCCCACCCGGATGTAAACAGTCAACACAATAACGTGAAAACTCCTGTGGGATGTAATAGGTCGAATGCTAAGTAGCTCGATGTCCCTGCTACAGAGCTGCTCCTTTACAGTGCTGTGGCTATGCTGGTTACAAACACTTTCCCGGTGCTTAATGCCTCACCATCTCCTCCATATTTCTGTGGGACTCTTCGGTTTCGTCCCTGAATTCTAGTTGTAGCCTTGTTCACAGCGTTGGCACGTCCTTTTCCCATGATCTCGGATGGTAAACATGGTTTAAACCTCCATTTAAACTGGAGACTCAAACCATGTTTATTGTCTGAGATCATGGGAAATGGACGTGCTAATGAGGCTACAGCTGGAATTTAGGGAAGAAACCGGAGTTTCTCCGCGTGGAGAAGCCCTCCTCAACCTCCGGCATGTTCTGCATGTGTCTGCGTGTGTAACTGGCACCCAGAGGCTGCCAGCTTGTGTTAGCCGGCAGCCAGATAACACCGGCTGTTGGCTAACACAGCTACCGGCAGCCCTCCTCATCCTCCGGCATGGTCTGTGCTAACCGGTTTACTGCTAACACAGGCAGCCTCCAGGTGCCGGTTACACACGCAGACCGTGTGTGTCAGACATGCAGCCGGCAAGCCTCCAACTGTAAATCATTTTTAAATACAGTGGAACCTCGGACAACGACCGCTTCTGACAACGACAAATTTGGATACCGACAAAAAAAACTGCAAAAAAAGTGAACCTCATAATGATGAATTATCCGGACAACAACGCCCGGGTCATGCCTGCATCACTAAAGACATATTTATGCTCAGTTTTATTCACTATTATTAAAATACAATGGTGCCATAAAGTTAGATAATAAAAGACTGTATCGTTAATCTCAATAAGTTGAATGGTAATTAATCACCAATTCAAATTTCATAAGTGAGACAGCCTTTGCCCTACTTTTGACTCCTGCTGAGCCTATTGCCTTTAGGAAATGAGTCCATTGAGATTTTCTTGTGTTTTACTATTTTTTTTTTCTCAATTGTCATCACAAATGGAGACTGGTTGTTGTTCCCTGGTGGTGATTCTATATTAGATCATCCTGTGTAGTGTACGTGTTCATTGCAGTGGCCTTGTTTTTTGTATTTATCTTTATACATCATGAGATCTGCTTTCACGGTTAACCTGTGCAGCAACTTAGCAGTGAAGGCTTAAATACATACAGAACTGTGTGCATGCGCATACACTGGCACAGACACACACAGAGACATGGGGGTTGGCAGCCTCAGGGCTCAGTGGCTTCTAGTTATGTATGCCCAGTTTGCTGCTTTGTGTGAAGAAGGTGGAGGGATCATAACTTAAAGCTATTACTTGGGGAGAATATAGGCTACTTTGTGTTTATATATTTAATGTATGCAATGTGTGATGTTGAAAAAATGTTTTAAAATGCATGTTTACATAGGAGACCAGAGGCTTACACTTACACTCTTAGCATAAGTGGCCCCAGTGGGATATCAAATAAATCCCTCACTCTGGCAGGGTTAGTACCATGCTCTCTGCACAATAAGAAAAGAAATAATGTGCAAAGAAAGGGGTTTTTATTGCATTATGTACATTGTCCTATGAAGATGTATGAATTTAGAAATATGGTAATATGATAGCATAGTGGAATCCTGAACAGCATAATGATCTGTAGAATTTAACAGTCACACTGGAAGTTGTGGGTTTTCTGCGTGTGTGGTTCTAAAGCTGTGTGTTTGGATAATTCAACTCTCCACGGCATGTTTGAATGTTTCATGGTATTCATTTTATTCTTCCCAGTTCTCTTCTGTACTTGATTTTCCCGTCTGTGCTGACCTCTCTTGTGCTGATGGCTTGCTGTGTGTGAGTAAGAAAGCGAACATGATGAAAGGGTCATTTTTGCTGTTAGTGTGAGTGTTGGTCTCGCTCAAGCTTCTTCTCTGTTGCGGCGGATTAATTGAACTCCGAGACAGGATGAGATACCATTTCTGTTACCTTTTGGATTCCTTGGCTTCATTTCTGTCCATATTTTCAAGTGTTTGGACTATTGGGTGCTTCAGTTTGTTGTCGTGCAAGTGTGCGTGTGTTGGCTGTATTATGTAGTACTGTAGTCGGGCTTTTTACTTTATTGCTCTTGAAAAGTTTAGTTTGGTTTCACTTGTGGATGTTGCTTATTCTTCTGTTGTGTTATTGCAGTTTGGCTGTGTCTAGACTATTAGCTGAGGCAGGAGCCAATTAAAATGCCAGTTGCTTTGGTACATCAGACACACTTTTATTTTTTTGCACTGAAGTCTTTGTCTAACAAAGGCAAAATCAGCATTTTTTTAATCATGATTTTTTTGATTTAAAAACACTTTTGGGAAGATGTTCATACATACTTATATAGAGGGTTGTAATACACATCAATGCCTATTTGCCTTAGATAAGCAGGACTGCTGTATTTAATTTAAGCTAAAAAATCATAGAAATACATTATTGGGGATACATAAAAAGACAGAATCCTCCAAAATCTTTCTGTTTCTTTTCACAATAATTGACACTTGAGCCATTGAGCCATTTAATTCTGTAGCCTTATGACATTTAACTAACATGAATATAACATGTCCTGGCTAACGCTGGTTTTATTACAACTCATGTTGTTCTCTCCATGCTTTTGTTGTATTTTCCATATAAAAACAAAAATGTTTGAGTGTCGACGCTTATTGACAGTGTAATGTTGATCTACAGCCTGATTCAAAATATACTTTTTTCACATAAATACACTTGCATAATAGACAAGCATGAAGTCTGTGTTTTCTTTCTCCAACAGTAGCCACAACATTGCCCCTTTTTCACTGTAGTCATGTTCCAGTGCAACTCTTTGTAACAAGTCCAGCTGTCTTAAATTCTACATCTTGATGCATAACCTTGAATGACTGAGAATCTCTCTCCACTGTTTCCTTGTCAATGTAAACAAACCCAGCTGAGCTCTGAAAGCCTTCGCTTCCTCATCATGCAGCGGGCCCGCCCACAGGATGAGCCTATAGCCAATCAGCAGCCAGCTGAGCTCTCAGCATTGCCATAACGACAGGCAGGACAGTGTAGTAGTGAGGGTGCCCTTGTGGTCGAGTGGCTTGGTGACCTTGCCTGGGCAGCCATCCATGTATTGTAAATCAGTACAGTTGGCTCCCAACTGGACAGGTTTTAATTCCAATACACTATTTATCTCTTTGTTTGAGATGAAAGCTGCTTAGTTCATGATTGAGTTATGATTGTGCATGGTTTATATTTCCTGGTTGTTTTGTGTCTGGCCAAATAAAAGGGTGTTATTTTTTTAACCATTACGGTACACACAGACAGCGTGTATAGTAATGGTTGAACTGAAGTGTACAGTCGGGCAGACTAAACAAGCATGTGTTCAGTGCGTGAACTTATGTGCAACTTAATCTGTGAAATTGTTAGTTGGAGCTGCATACCTGCAAATGTGGACTTTGATCTGCCTTCTCTGAATACAACTGCTTGCTGCTTTTCTGTCTCCACTGGAGTATTTGCACACCTGCCACATACACGTACGCATACATTCATAACACGAGTAATACAGTATAGAAGTAGTAGCTTTTTTAACAACTTATTTTCTGAGTGCACAAGAATGAAAACTTGACATAGGTATACAGTTCTGGAAAAAATAAGTGGCCACCAGAAGAAATAGACACCACTCTTTATTGTTTATGGGCATGTGATGGAGTGAATTCTAGAAAGTACTGAGAATATAAAAAAGCATTTATTTTCCAAAAGTGACACCTATGCAAAATAACAATGCATTGAATTTGATGACATGAGATCATCCGTGTCCCCCGTGTCGCAGATTCATGTCTGCAAATTTGAAGTTATTTTCCAGACTCCTGCCTTTGTCTTCCATGCTTGTTTACATGTAGAAAAAAAACACATACATTTGCCTCATATGGTGCGGCAGCCGCATGCACACACCTGTCACACGTGCATTTGTTAGCTAATCACTTTATTACACAGATATAGACTTTACACACACACACATACAGTCACACCCAGTCATCTGCAGCACACTTTCATGGACACTTACTCACTGTGAGCAAACACACAATGTTGGCCAGCCTATCTGCTCAGCCCTGTTGTTCAGCAGGCTGTTGTTTGCCGACTATTACACTTAATAGGTCTTTTGACAGCATTTTGACACACAAACACATACAGCACAGTTGTTTTTTAAAATGTGAATTTAGCTTTCACATTTCAAACTCTGAGTCTTAAAATGTGGCCATAGTAAAAATAAGATTGGGAGACACTTGCCATTTGCTTGCCATCTGTATTTACTCGTGAAGCTCATTTGCATAGAGGAGTATATGCCTGCAACTATTTTTTTTTTTTTTTTTTATATGCAACAGTGTTTGTTCATGTTTCCAAGGTGAATAATAATAATGACTCAGACACTTATCTGTTGACTGACAAATAGTTGCTCAAACATTTGTTTGAGCTGAAGGCTTTAGGTATATTTTTTCATTCTACTACTCCCTGCAGTTTTACTTTTGAATTTTATCAGCAGGCAGGAAATTCAGCTAACCACAGACAGTCACATCCAAAAATTAACACCTGCATTTCATCTTTGTATCTATCAGCCCAATCTTGCTAGATATAACAGTTGTTGGGTACTTGCCCTTAAAAAAGCTTACATGAATATTATATACTATACATTTTGCTGTCTATGTTTTCCCCTCCTTTCTATGTGTTTATGGCATGTTCACCCCTCTGTTCTCACTCAGGTAGCTGGGGTGTAGTTTCCCTGTGAGACAGACAGAGAGAGACATACAGTCCCGGACCACATCCCCCATTCCCTCCCCACCTTGCTCCCACAAAGAGACATGCATAGCAAAAACCGTAAGTGTTGAGCTCCTCCTCTCCTACTCCTTCCTCATGGCCTTGTAATTTATTCCTCTATACCTTTTTTTTTTTTTTTTTTTTTAAATAAATGTCAGCATCTTTTCCTTTCTGTGTTCTGATCAGATCTAGGTCAATAAGTATTGAAAAGTGCTGTTTCTTGGTTGAACCTTGTGTAGTAACAGACTTCAGCTGGTGTGAGGCATGTTACTAATTAGAGAAAAGTATGCTTAATTGATTTGTAAATACTTCATTGTTTTTGTGAGAAAGTTCTGGCACAGGTTTACACACTCGTTACTACAGAGCCATCTGGCATCTACAGGGTAAAAAAAACAAGTGGGTGGAAATACCTAACTGCACTCAGGTGTTAATCAGAAGCAAATGAGTGAAAATGTACCCAGATCCTAAAAGTATCCAATGCCAGTAACTAATCGTGTTAGGAGTGCCTGGTGTGCTTTAAGATGTGTTTTTGGCAATGCATGTTTTGCGTCTGTGTACACATTAATTTGAACTGATGCAGCACATTTATCTTGATTATTTTTTCAGAAAAACGCCACAGCTCCCCTGTTCCCTCCAGGAGTCCTCTGATCCCTATGAAACCCAAGGCCCCAGCTGTGACTCCCGGCCCCGGGGACACGTTGGCCTTCAGGGTCCCTAAAGATTACCCGCACTCCCGCTTCAGCAAAGCACCACTCGCCGTCTACCCACCCAAGGGGGCACGCAACAAGACATGGTGTGAATATGCTTCATTTTTCAAGTCATTCCAAGACTTAAATATTTTAAGACTGTATATGAACATGAATTTTGTATCTTAAAATGCAGTCGATATGATTTTGACAGATGTTTAAAATTGATTAGCTTATGAGCTTAACATAACTTTCATGAAATTGCATTGAGTTCCTTCTTATAAGTATGTGTGTGTTTTTGAAAACTTTTGATTGAAATATGTGTCACTGAAAAATCAACACGAAATGAATAATCAATACTACAAAGTGTGTAGCAATCATAATTTATTGCAGCACAATTAAGTGTATCGCGATGCGGTGTCTCTTCATGAAAAATGTAGCTACTTCTACAGTATTAAGCTGTGGTTTGTATTTATTTTACTTTAGTACTATTGGTTAGGACAAGAACAGCACATTTGGTCCTTGACTTAAGACTGTTGAAAATAAACCATTTGAAGCCAGTGGGCAAATTGCGCAAGACAAAGATCAAATTAGGATTAAAAATGTATTAGAATACCATGAGGGTGTCAGAAAGTCATAAAGCCACCATAAAAATCCACCATCCTTTACTGAAGAACCAGGTCTTAAATTGCATCTGTAACGATCTCAATAAGGTGTTAATAGTCTTAATTTGTACCTGCTTAAACAGGCAGAAACACCTTTATGATGCCGACCCCACTTCTCCTTTATTATTCCCATTTGTTCCATTGATTTTGCCATGGTATTTCAGCATTATCATGATTGTTCTTTTCTCCTATCTTTACAGTGTGTCCCTTCCAGTCGTTAGCTTGGAGAAGATTCCCTGCCTCAGCCGAGCAAACTCTGCATCACAAGTGCGCCTCTCCTCCTCCTCTTGCTCCTCACCATCCCCCTCTGCTCACAAACTTCCATCTCTCACTCCGTCAGCTTCTCAGCGTTCAAGTGAAAAGCTCATGAATGGCCGTGGTACCAGTGGGCCATCCACACCGCGTTCCACCACACCTCCATCCTCTCTGGATGGACGTCCCAGTCCAGCTCGCTCTCCGCTGGATAGACGACCGTCATCTACACCTTCTCCTTCCCCATTGGACCGGAAACCCTCCCCATCACCTTCACCCTCTCAACGATGTAGTGCACTACCCTCGTCAACATCTTCGTTGCCTTTGGATAAGAAGCAACAGAATGGAACGAAAACACCCTCCAGGTCGCACAAAAGGCTCTCAGGTCTGTTATAAATTTTTGTTTACCTCCACCAAAGAGGTTCTATTTTGCTGATCGATGTCTGTTATCAGTCCAGCATCCACAACTTTGGGCAAATACTCCTTTTTTGTGTGTCTGCTTTTAGTGACAATGACCACAAACTATCAAACTTATTCCAGGTCAAAAAAAGCTATTTTCCAAGAAATTGCATAATCACTTTGCTGCCTTGGCAGAGATATTTGTTGCCTAAGTGCTTTTTTGTTTTCTGTAATATGTGCACTTCCTGCTCACTGTGATACTGGGCAGTCTCAAATATTGACTGATGGATAGAATTAGAGCTTACTTGCTGATTTAAAAAAAAAAAAAGTGGAGGAATTTAAGGTCTTCTAATAATATCAAGCATTTAGTATTTCAGAAATTTTACTGCCTTATTTTGATAAGGCAGTAAAATTGAGCCTTTAGGCTCCTTATTTTTCTTGGACTCTTTACATTTCTCCAAGCTTTCCTATGTGAATGCATACATTGACTGATGCGCTCGCTGTTTCTTGTCTCAGTAACATTTGGAGAACTTCCAGCATGGATATCTGGCTGCAGACAGGACAGTTGTGTTGTGAGGCAGTTCTGGAATGGGAGACATGCCTCCCTATGATTCTTAACACTTCATCGACTTTTTCCTGCTCCCCTGTTTTCCTTGTCAGCCTTCCAGTTTCTACCCTTGTTTTGTGAGCTAATACCAATACACAACAGTCATAGTGGACATCTCTAAAAAAAAAAAAAAACAGGGGCACAAAGCAAGTAACAGTGACATGAAAGAGATTTTTAAAACCTGCTCCTCTCCCTTCATTTTTTTCATCTGTTCAAAGTTCTCTTTCCCCTTCACATTTCACAGTCTTCTTCTTCTCTCTGATGGTACTGTGCTTCAAGCCTCTGATTTACACCCTCTTTGAGAGCTTTTACCCCACCTCCTGAGCTTCTCCATTTTTTCACCCTCTCACACCCTCCTGCTTCTACCTCCTTGTTTCTCTCGCAAACTTATGCTCTGTCCTAATTTCTTCTGTCTCACTTTCCTATCTCTCCTTTCTTTCTTACTCACTGACACCCTCTCCTCCATCTTCTCGTGTTCCTTTAGTCACTTCTCACTTGCCTCTTTATCTCTCTCTTAGCTTCAGTTTTAGTGAAATATTTGTGTGAAATTGTGAATGAGCGGGAGTTTGTTTATACCTACATTATGTGCATGGTGGACATTTGCATGCTCTTGTTGTCCACCCTTTTCTTTGAGCTGTCTCCTAGTGCAAACACATAGATTACAGGGGCTATGACATAGGCCAGTAGTGGATCGCAGCTGTCTGACAGTACTACTGTTTCCAATTAACCTGCTGACTGGAGGCTGCATCGTTTGTAAAAAGTAACAAGCATTCCACTGTGCTTGAGGAAGAACCTTTACTAAAAATGTGATTACTGTTTTTTTTTTTTTTTTTTTTTTTTAAGTAATTTAGGTTATACGGTATTTACCCATTATCCCATTAAAATCCATTATAAACATTTTTCAGATATTTTCAGAAGCAATTCCTTTTTTCACATGTTGTTGCCTTTACAGTGTTTTACACCTGACATCTGATTTAGCATTACTTCAACAGTGGTGTCACAACAAAGAATGTTTTTACAAAATTCCTGCCAAACTGTCAGTTCAAGTGTTTCTCAGATAATATAGTAATGAAAGAAGCTACAAATTTCGTGTATTCATTAATTTCTAAAATGTTGAGATGGCTACATGTCAGATTATAACCAATTTTGTAAATGATCTCAAACAAGAAGAATAAAACATTATAAGTAGTGCTTGTTGTAACAGTCGACCCTTAAGCCAGTGTAGGTTTCAAGTAAACTTAATAGCTGCAGTCACTGGCAGGGTTTCTTATTTGACAATTTTCCAAAAACAATTATTGACTCTCCACCAAGAGGAGAAGTCAAAGGAGGTTATCGCTGACAATACTGGCTGCTCTCAGACTTCTGCATCTAAGCATCTGTCTGGAAAATTGACTGGTATGAGGTGTAGCAGAAAGTGATGCAGCAGTAGGAGGGACCTCTAAAGCCTTGAGGAAAATATAGAAAGGGGCAGGTAAACAATGTAGTCGAGGCCCATAACAAGAGGACAGAGGCAGGAGAAGTTGGCACTGAAACACGGCAAGTCTCTGCTCACCTCCAGGCAGCATCACGAGCCCTTGACATGAACTTGAGACGTGGACAATGTGAGTGTTGCTCAGTGTTGTTGATCACTGTCCACACTGTCATTTTCTAATGAGAGCAATTTTGGCTCCTCTTTCCAAAACTAAGGTGCAGAGTTTGTAGAAAAGTAGAGGACTGATGTTTGACTTTTCATAACGATGCTTTGACACAACACTTTGACAACAACCAGCATAGCTGTGTCAGCATAGCTTTCTATGACTTGACCTCTTGTTGTGTGTCAGTAATTGTCGAGCTCTGCCAAGAAAAAATTCTCAAGGCCAGCTCTGTTTATGCAATATTTTGTGGCAAGGAAATTTACAAATTTGATTGTAATTTGCCATGTTTGTTGTTTTGACGTTCGCGAAATTACTGAGAACATTTAGAGTCCAAGCTAAACCATGTATTCTCTCTTTTATATAAGACAACTAGAGACACTTTTTTTTTTTTTCAAGAATTGTATGTCATGCTATTGGGCCAAATCAGGGGAAGATAAACCTTTAACCAAAGATCCCAAATGTTGTTCCTTAAGTCAAATATAATTGTGAAGTGAATATCTTAATTATATTATGTCACAAATTTTGATAATAAACCTTACTGTATTACCTGGGATTTGAAACCTTTTTCAGTAAAATTGTTTCTGTGTTCTCAGAGAGTTGGTGTTTGTGTTACCGGAATTGATTTTAGAATAAATGCTCAAGTTCACAACATTTTGCTTCAAAATCAAGTGTCATTATAATTTAATAAGTCATTAATTATATGATACCCATTTTACTGACCTTTTTAATTAGGAACTGAATGTTAATGCAACTTTGCATACAGCATGGAAAAAATGAAGGTTTTTTTTTGTAACAAATGTCCATTGATTTTTTTTTTTTGGCGGGTTTTACTGATTAAATTTTAAAATACTTATTAATACCTACACAAATAAGTGATATACATAAACAGAAGTTAGTTAATTCTGGAGATGTAAGTCTCTGAACATTAAATGGTGTTTGGTTTACCCCCTTGATTTGGTCCTAATTTACAGAACCTTTGCAGTTTTAGCTGTTTAATTATCTCATTTTATCTTGTACAAAGTGACTCTTCATAGACAGTGAACAAAGGCACATGTCTGTGAAGAATCACTGAGTGACTCAGTTGTCTGACAGTGTCTGTGTTTTCCAGGGAGAGTGTTTGATCCTAACAAGCACTGTGGAGTCCTAGACCCTGAGACTAAACGACCCTGTACGCGGTCTCTCACCTGCAAGGTAATGCATGAAAAACAGACAGACCTTCAGTCTCTTAAAAGGAATCTCAGTGACACCACCACTGTCTATTTTTTTTTGTTCTGTGCCATGTTTTCTTCAAGCTTCATGTATAAGGCCTTGTGACCAGAAGTTATGCTCACTGAGTAGTGATATGGAGGAGCACACGAACATCACTGCTGTCGGAGTCGTAACCACAGCTGTGACTCTGTCTGCATCTCAGTCTGTTTCTGATACGTCTGCATTTCCTCTTTCTCAGTTAATTCTGGGTAGCACTGCTGAAGCATTACAGTGCCTACGTTTTCCTTGATGAGATAATTATAGATGTTCTGTGAGGCCACAGCAACTTTGAGCAGTAATACTCTTCAGAAACTGCCCTTTAATTACTTGTAGCAAGATTTTCTAATCACTCCAAACTGGTTATTCAGTAATTAGAGATTCAAGAGGATGGTAGTTGTTTGCTTGTTTTTGGTGGGCGGTGGTGAGAAAAATCTAGAAAAGAACTAATTGCAAATGTTTTTGCTCCAGCTCTCAATTTTTCAGCAGTCTGGATGCTATGATGAGAATGTAAGCTGGATCTTTTAGGCCATTTTAAAAGGCCCCTGCCCTGAATGTTCCCTCGGAGTGAATAGAGGGAGCATTTTTCTTTCTACTAGCTGTAAATACCTGTTTAATCTGGTAACTCTGCAGCAGCATACATTTTTAAGGACTATTGGAAAACCAAATGTTTGATGTCTGCTTACCTTCCAAATTAGATGGAAGGGTTCAGAAGCTAGCCATGCATAGGCAGTATTTGCACATATTAGGCTGGTGTGACGTTGGAAACGGCATGATGTATTGTTTCTGTCCTGAAACCAAACAGCTGTGATTCAAAGACCGGCACAAAAAAGCTACAATGATCAATACTTTCATTAACAAAGTCTCTGTACAAATAAATCTCATAACACTTATTAGCCGACACAAGGTTTGAAACGCCTATTGACCTTTTTTCCTGTAATTTTGCTTCAGACTCACTCCTTAACCCACCGCCGAGCTGTCCTTGGTCGAAGGAAACACTTCGATATCCTCCTGGCTGAACACAAAGGGAGGGCAAAGGAGAAGGACGGGTCAAAGGAAAAAGAGAGGGACAGGGATGGGACGCACGGAGGGAATGATGGCTGCAGCCAGAGTGCCACGTCTCTAGAGGCAGCATGCCCCACCAAGCCTCAATGTCCCAATGGACGACTGCTGTCCACGCTCAAGCTACGGCTGGCAAATGCACACATACCCAGGTGGACCAGTGGACCCAGACATACAGTAGTCACTTAACGCTGCCCTTGTGAACAGGGTGAAGGACAACAGTATTATTATTTTTTTTAAAACACTGAACTAATAGCAACACATTCCAGGTGTTGTAAGACTTCCATTTTTTAATAGGTAATAAATTTGGAAGTCTCACTTTACAAGTAAAGTCTCACTTTAATTGGCATATACAGATAGAGGTGGCATCCTTGTCTGTTCATGCTGTTTTCCACCAGGGGATGCTGTAAACAACAGTGCAAAGTAAACTGTTGTGAAAGGACAGTGTAACTTCCCCTGTGAACGTCCTATGAGAATTTAGTTTCCTCCTTCTACTTTGTTGATCCTGCTGCAGCAGAAGTTCAGAAAAACACTGATTCCTTCATTACCGCAAATCTAAAATGAGCTTTATGGTTTATTTGTGAAGACCTTCTTTGTCTTCTTTTAGTCTATTTTCTATGTATTCGTTTCATCTGTTTCATGTTTATCTGTTTTCTTCTCTTCTTTCCCACTTTTAATACCTACATTTCTGTCTGGATTTTCTGTTTATATTGTCTGTTAGTTTGCTTTTTTGTTTTGTTTAACTCTGTGTCTCTGACAAATCCTCCACAGGGTTCCAGGCTCCACATCCTCCACCTCAAGTCCTCTGCCTCCAGTGTCAGCTCCTGCCCCTGTCACAAACCCAGAGTCATCTCCCCACAGCGGGATAATGGCTCTAAGAGACAGCAGTTGGCTTTCTAGTGATGAGGGTGATGCAGACACCCCAGAGGATACAGACAAGCCTACATTTCACTGCTCTAGTCACCACCCACAACCTTTGGGGGTAAAAATTAAGAGGAATATTTCCATAGTTTATCACCTTAAAAAATGGACATACCCTGTGTTTGCAGTAGAAAATATTTTGTGCCTCTATCATTCCCTCATCTGCCTCCTTTATGACCTGCAGTTGTGCATATTCAGCAGTCGGCTCATGGGACGCGGCCACTATGTGTTTGACAGGCGATGGGACAGAATGAGGCTGGCACTTCAGAACATGGTGGAGAAACATCTCAACTCGCAGATGTGGAGGTGAAAGCACATTTCTCTTTTTATAAGCATGAAGATGCCCCATGGCTGATTATCTTTTCTTAGGATCATGTACAGAACACATACGCAGTTTTAGATTTTACAAAGCGGTCCATTAAAAATTAAACAGGTTGCACATGTAGTAGACAATAGATTGTGCATAAGAGAAATTATTAGAATTTAGGAGTTTTTGTAGGAACATAGGGATTTGAGTAGGGTTAGTCAGAATGTTGCATTTTGTTTTTGCGGCGTGCTGCTTTGCACCACTGGCAGCATTTGGCTTTCGTAACATTCTGATGGAGCAGGAACAATATTGACACGTTGGTGGGCAACCTCAACAAAATGATTGATTTGCTGTCATTGTGAAGATGCACAAGTAACTAGAATCAAACAGGAAGGCAAGTAAAAGTTTGTATCATTGTGGTAGTACAGTATTAGAAGTATTGTTTGCAATACTGGTAAATCAGTTAATACATTACAGGTTTTCTTTATGCTCTATTAGCCTGCAGCACTGTTCAGACTTGCTAACCTCCCCTAGATGTAGATGTAAACACAGTTCTCTCTGCTCCATACAGAGAAAATCAGACTAAAACAACAAGAAACATAGAATATCTAGACAGACGAGAGAGTTTGTGCAAGTTTGTATGTTATTGAGGGGGATTATCAATGACTGAGTCTACAGTGTTTATTGATTTTGCGCGATTTAAAAAGAAAAGTTTCATACTTTATCTTGAACAGTATATTGTGTTAATAAGGTGTCAGCTCAAATGCTTGATTATCAGAAAGAAAGCACATGTAAACACATAAGAGATGTTCAGTATAAATATAAATTGGGTGATATTTCAGATTTTAATGTATCTAATCTGTATTAACAGTCAATCACGTTTGTGCTTGTGGTTCATAGTATCATATCCTGTGTGTTTCAGGAAGGTGCCTCTGGCTACTGAGAGCCTTCTCTCCGTCCCCTCCTCTGGTACATCCTCAGCTGCTTCACAACAGCCTCAGCCGCCCTCCCCTGTCTCCAGCAGCTCTCCTCTCTTCGCACCTCCCTCTAACTCTGTCTCCTACAGTGCCACTTTTCCTCAGTCTGTGTCTATGACCAGGGTGTTCAGTATTCGAGATGCCCCACAATCCGTTGTGCAGATTTCTGCTCTGGGTAAAGCCGGCAATGGCACACATAAAGCCAACCGCCCATCCAAAGAGATGGAGGACTCTGTGGTGGGATCTAAGAAGAGAAAGAACCCTTCCTACTCCTTTTCTTCTTCTTCATCCTTGTTTCCAGCTGTGGATCATCATAAGAGGAATGGCAACAGCCACCCAACATTACAAGGCCCAGGGGACACAGTTGTCACTCCTGTCAGGAAAAAGGGACCTGGACATGGGGGACTTGGGAGTGGAGGAGAGGACAGGCTGTCCAGAACTGATGTGTCTCAAAACAAAAACTCTCAGAACAGGTGGGTTCAAAGCTTTTGTTTTCACTTTTACTTCAGGCTCATCTCTGTAAAAATACTAATAATTTTAAACTTTGCATATATCTAAGTATGGTTGTTTTTGGAAATCTATTTTAAAAGGAACATCCACTAAGCTGTTACACAAAAGGTTCATTAAATTAACATGTTTATTGACCTGAGACTGGAAAAATTAGAATGTAATCAGAGCTACACACTACACAATTATGGCTCAGATCCACATAACATAGTATATGGACAAAATGCATCTAAGGATGCTTCAGTAGAAAAGCAGTAGTGTAAATGGAGAGGACAGTGGCAGCAAATGCTGTGGTAGCAGGTGTTTGGATCAGTTCTAAAGTACAACTTACTTTGACAATTGCATATCATAGCAGTTCATAAAGTACTTACACTTAACATGATGATGAAACATTAAAGGCATGTTCCAAAACCTTTTGGATCTTTCCAGTCGTAGCACCAATACACCCTGCTCACCCACTAAGCAGGCAACCGCTGCACCACACCAGTCCTCAACTGCACCCTCTGTACCACTGCCTCATGGAGGAAGAACAGAGGGGAGGAAGAGGAGGAGCCCCAGCTCTTACAGAGGGAAGGCCAGCAAGCTGAGCAGGCCCAGTGGCCTGGAGAGCCTATTTGGAAAAGGGAACGACAGTGTGGGAATACTGGTTTCTGGACCAGAATCACCAAGAGAGGTGGGTGTAATTAAGAGTGCCCATAACAGTGTAATGTGATCATTTAGCTAGTTGAATCGCAGAGCTTAATTATTAGCGTGGACAATCCTCAAATACAGCATTTAACAAAGTTACAAACGGACATGAGACCTCCCAACCAACTATTATTGATGATATTGCCACATATTTACTAGAATCTACAGTCCAACATATCACTCCTTGTCCTTGACATCACCTCCAATACAATAGAATGAGGAAATGCAAGACATTGTCATGCATTTAACCAGTGCTGCTGGAGTATGCGGTGTAATTCACTACAATCACAATTTCTGTGGGTTTTTAAGTCCATTGTCTGAATTTAAGGCTTTAGGCAGCAAATGGCTACATCAGCCAATATCCTTCTGTATTTGTATCAGGACCATCACCAAAGTCAGTCCTCAGTGCAACCCACATAGCACTGACTCAATTGCAGGCTCAGTCTTACTCATTAGTGTTTTCTCATCTAATGTACTGTTGATATGCAGTTATACAAACTCTTTTACAAGAAAGAAAAGATCTTAGAGCAGATGCTTCTGCCATTTTATCAAAAATGGCAATACAACGTATAAGAAACTCCCTATTTGTTTCCTCATTCATATTGTAATACACTACCCATCCAAAGAAAACAGCTACATCAAAGCTAGAAAAGCATTTAAGAGCCATTGCTGTGAACCCAATACACTATTTTGTCTAGAGCAAGGGTGTCAAACTCGTGCCATAAAGGGCCGAGACCCTGCAGGTTTTCTCTCC
>JAQQAE010000347.1:0-35339 GCA_029823295.1 Pseudamia nigra
CCCTGAAGAATATTATAGGTGGACTCATCTTTTAAAATATATGACACTTGGAGAACATTGATAATTTGGGTGCCCCTAGAGAAATGAGTTATTATTATTATTATTGCTCACGCTGATGAGAATTTAAGTTGAGTGCAGTTGTTCAGTGTAGGTTGCCGTCAGTTCTGTTTGATGTAATCTACCATAGTCATTCAGATACCAACACAATTTGATTATTATTATTTTAAAATTCTTGCTATTTCTGCTATTTGCTTACAGAATAGCACATATTTTCTGCATATTTTCATCTATTTTCTTGCATCCTTTTCATGATAGTATTTGTCGTCTGGATGTGTTTTTACTAAATACTAGAAAATTAAAGAAATGAGCTGGTAGCTGATCAATCTGAAAAAAAAAACAGTAGGATGAGATTAACACCCTTATAAACACTATTATTGTTTATTTTCTTGCACTGTTAACATTATAAATTTTTATTCTGCAGTCAGTCCATTTCAACCTGATTTGAGATCCATTTAGTTTCTTTTGATTTTTTCCTTCAACAGAACCGACTTTGTCTTGGTTAAGACTCACAGACAGAGAATCAAGGGCAGCAGGATCACAAACAGATGAATCCGGATCTTGTGAACAACATCTAATTCCTGGTTGCCTCACATTTTCTCCCTCCAAACTCATTTTGGGCTTAGACTGAATCTTTGTTAAGTAAACACAGCCCCCCCATACATGCAGCCTCCATCACAATGATCTCCAGATCATCTCTGCCCATTAAAACCTGGGCAAACACTTTACTTCGTACCAATATACTAAAGATTGGAGGAAGAGAATTGAGGGGGTGCATGCAAGGGCTTTTTTCCAGTCTTTCCCAGATTGTCTCTCTTTCTCCTTTTCTACCTTTTAATCCAGTATCTTTCAGGCCTGGTAAACTCCTCAAGATGGACATTGCTTGGTTCAGGGTGGAAAGGGGTCAAGCTCCGCTGGCCTCTGCACAGAGCTGTGGAATTTTTCATTAGTGCACAGCTGGGTCACAAGTGGCTCCAAAGCCGTCTTAATATTGTGTAGGCCCACAGATTAGGAGCTGAGAAAAGAAGCCAAAGCGTGATGCTCTCCACCAGACCCTGTCTTTGCATATTTGCAGACTTGTGCTTTAGAACACCTCATATTACTGTTTGTTTTATTTCTTAGACCCAGAACCTTTGGGTCAATAGTAATTATAAAGCCCTCCAATCCAAATGTTGTTTTTTAACCATTCCAGTGCTGAATGTGTAAGATGAGTCCATTTATTTTCATCCAATAAAGAAAGTAAAGTATCTTAGTGCTTGCTGAAGTTTATTCTACTTAAAGTGAACATTTATATTACCGTGATTTAATCTTGAGAACTAATTGTTATTAGACTGACTGGACACAGCATCATTATTAATTATTTTTGTTATTTTGTTTTATTATTTTTGTTGACTCCAAAAGTCATACAGGCAGTAGGAGTTGCAGTGAACTTCCCTACAGTACATATACATCTTTCAACTCTCATTAAAAAAATTGAACTAAAAAAATAAACCTAGTGTATCTGTGGGCAGTTATGCTCAGCCGTAGTTCTATAACATGTGAGAGCCATTAGGTGTATTGTAGCCATCACTCTCTCTGCTCTCGTAGCTCTTTCAGAAGCCCCAGTCTGTCCTCGTGGCTCATCGAGCACTCTGTGATGGTGGGCTCTGCTCTGCCTCACACAGATTAGGTCGGACAGGCTGGACAAACAGAGACACAGTAATGGAATTATTAAAAAAATATATTAAAAATGTGATCAAATGATTTTACAGGAGCTTTTTCTGGGTATTAGTTGGGTTTTGTTCTTGGAATTTTTGGTTTGTATAAGGTTTGTGTGTCACACGTCCTGCAGTGATTGCCCTTACAAACAGCTTCACCTACAAAAGAGTGACAAAAGACAGAGCAAAGCACTTCACAGCAGCCCGGTATTTCATAGACTGCTAATTTATTTGTGTAAGGATAAATTCTGCAGCAATGAAAACAGGTTAAAAAAAAAAGCAAGAAAAACGGCAAAAAAAATTGTTCATGGTCATAATTACCTGATTGATGCTGTTGCTCATCGTATGTAACCACATTATTTGTTCTGAGCTCAAAAAGCTGAGCTTAAATGCAATGTTGCACTCATTTTACATACTCAGGAACACCAGCTGTCCAAACAGCATCATGTGTGCTTGCCTGCTTACTCTTGTATTTAGATGTGTACTTAGCCTCCTCTGCAGCCTAGTACACTGTGCTTTTCACTCCATGAGCTTTGTTCTACCTGTGTGGCTGGGGAGGATTATTTCCATGCAGAGAGGGACGCAGTTTTTACTAGTGGCTCATTAGCAGTCGCTTGTAAAGGAGAGGCAACAGAACAGTTGATGATGCAAGACAGTTCACAACATAGCACTGTTGCTTTCACACTTTTGCATGAAAACAATAGAATGCCGGTTATCTGCAGCTTTATATGTGTCTGCTGTATAATTTAGCTGGATATCTGAATAATAAACTGGCTGTAAAAACGCATTTCTTTTAAGGCAGACAGTTAGCACAGATATGAACACCTTGCCCTCTTCAAACTGTATTTCAAGTGTTGAGTAATCTGTAAAACACTCAGCTTCCTGAATGAGATCATTTAAATAACGACGTAAGGGTTAGGATTTCTTTGTGCAGCTGTGCAGTACAGCAGTTATGTGCAGATATGCCTGGGATGTCTGCCTGGCCGGGGACTCATCCGTGGAGCTACACATTCCTGTACATTGGAGCACATGCTGCCATAGAAATAAAGTGGACGTATTTATTTTCACAATAGTGGACGTGCGGGATAGACGATCCTGGAAAAAAAAAAGCTCTTTTTACAGATTCAGTATGGCTCAGTTCAGCAGCTATTACTAAGTGTGTTGCCTCTGAGATGTAGGGCAGGTGCATATGCATACACTAGCCCATCGAACACGTCTCTGCTATTATCTTTGCTATGCCAAGTGCAATCAGCTTGCCTCATGCCTCCCTGGTGAGCTCCCAGGCAGCCGGTGCTGTGCTTCAGTGCAGAGAACAAGCAGAACCCTGTGGCCAGAGCTGTGTGATGAAGAAGGCACCTTTGGGCCATTAGTGGTGTACACATCTCCCGTTAATGTGTTTTACTTTTACCTGCTGGGAGTTTAATTAAAAAACAAAGAGCCTCAATTTAAAGGCCATTATTATGCTAATGTAGTAAGCACGGGATGGTGATTAAGCAGCTTTTAGAGCTGACTGGAGCTGGCCCTTGGGAGTAAAAGGATGGCACTTTTTATTTGGCTTCATTACTCTCCATGAATCTATGCTCCAAAGAGAAATGCTGATACTATGAAACAAGGTCAGCTACTAAGATCATTTATTCAGACAGTATTATTATCGGTAACACTTTTTAAAAATTTTTTTTTACTATTCATGGAGACTGAAAGTTTGTTTGCTCAAAGGGAAAAAATGAACAGGACATACTGTGTTTATTTACACATGTACATTCATTGTTTTAAATACAGCTTTTTTTGCACTTTTTGTGATATTTGCATTATTTGTCCCTCCGCAAGCAATCAGGCACTTAACTATGTACGGGGCAATATTTTTAGCACCAGTAGAGTCAACATGCAGTTTCTACTGCATCTGTAGGACCATGTATAACAAAGTAATTTTCCTCATACTCAGATGACATTTAGACGAAGGTTTCCCTTCATTCATCTACAGCAGAACATCTGGGCATCAAATGTTTTTCTTCTTTTGTTAAGGCTCTTGATTCTGTTGCTAAGAACTGATTTTCACATGAGGCGTGTCTCATGAGAAGCTGATATGTGACTGTTTAACAGTTTGGGACCTCTGATGCCGCTGTCAGACAGCTCTGTTTGTTGTCTTTCCAGAAGACAAACAGAGCAAGACCCCACCTGAAAATGTGGACAAGAAATGAGTCAACTTTACATAGAGGCATTTGGTTACAATTTGTATTTCAAATTAAAATTTCTTTGATGTACATCAATACAATATTCATAGCAAAAAGACACCTGAATTTTAAACGCTACCCCTGCTAGGCTTCAGAGACAAGACAATGCACTTCGTAAATCAGGAAGTATCAAGCAGTCGACCAATTGCTCCACATGCCCTTTATCCAGCCCAGAGGCCCTTGTCTGACCTGCCTTGCAGGCCTCATGTCTCACCTCGACATGATTGGCATGGCCACAGGTTTCCTGCCTAAACACGAGAGCCCATCTTCAAAGTAATAGCTTACAGCTGCTGCCTGGATAATCCTCATCCCCTGTCTTTGATGGGATGCGGTGACATAATAGCCCAGGCTATTCCTCCCTAAATTGTTATGGTATTTCTCCAAGTGTTGTTCAATAGAAAAGGGGAGTAGGTGAGACAGTTGCACATGTTGCTAAATGTAGCATGATTATCAAGCACCATAAGCAGCTCCATACTCTGCCTCTCCCCCTTTTTCTTCTTCTTCTGGGGTTCTTTTATCCTGCCCAGTCCTCCTGATGCTTATCACTGTGGCAGAAGCATTAAATGTAATGTCTGTAGAAGGGAAATCATGGGCAACATGTGGTGAGAGCTTAAGATGTTGTCACACTTTAAGTTGCCTATAATCTGTTCAAAGGGAGCGTGCATAGTTTTTCAAAGTGCTTGGAAAGGGGGGAAGAAGAGCAGCAGAGAGGCCAAAGTTTCTTAGCTGCACTTGGCTTGGATGAAGTGTTCATCAGACAAAATAACCGTTGGTCCCTTTTGGCTTTGTCTTCTACGTACTGCTCTGTATTTTTTTTTTTCTTTTGCATTTATCAGAAAACAGCCTGTAGCGTTACAAGCCTCAACAGTGTGATAATCTGTCACGGAGAACACACAAAAAAAAAAAAAACGCAGATAATGTTAAAGAACAGACAAGGGATTACAGGTATGTGGACAGAGGATTAAAAAGAGGGACGTAATGATTCCTTTGGGAGGATGGTATGTGCTGAGATGGGCTCTTTTTTCATTTATGAGTGCAGATCTGGGGAGGCCTGGGTAAATATTGACAATTCTCTGCTTGAGATGCAGCCATTGATCCACACAGGAGGGTCTCATCAGTTGATCTGTGCGTTCAGGTGTGGGAGGAGGAAAGTGAGAGCAGTGACATAGATTTTGTGCTGGTGGTCCTCTTTCTGTAGCTGTTATGTTGTCTCCATGTTTTTTAAACAGACTAGCCGGAAAGTGCCGATCAGCTGGCCTCTGCGACAGTGGGAGTCATGTTACCAGAGCAGCTGAGAGTCCACAAAATTAATTTTGGATGGATATGAGTCTTGTGTGTGATGGGTCATTGGGATCAAGTTGAGGTAGAAAGTGGTAAACGATCACTTTAACCACTTTAAGTCTGATTCCAGGTACACCCACAGCATTTTTACACATTTATAATCCCAGTAGATTTTTGGTTTAGTGTTTCATTTTCTACTTATGTTATCAAGAGCCCCTGTTGATGTTTTTAGATATAAAAATCATCATTTACATCTTTTCCCTTGTCTCCTGTTAGCTCAGTGGCCTGGACCTCAAACCTCTAATCAGGTAATGTTGGGGAGGTTGAATGGCGTGCCTCCCCCTGGTCAACCTTCACTGCTCACACAGTGGTGTTGTTTTAAAGAGCATTCTTTAGCAGCTGAACTTGGAAAGGTATTAAAGTGGGATTAGGCTCCTCCACAATCCACTGCTTGTGTCATTCAGGGAGTTTGTGTTCTCCTCTCCCCACTGCCACCTCCCCACTCCTCCTCTGTTTGATTGTGGCTAGCCGCAGGAGTGGGACTGACTGTGCCTTTCAAAGGAGAGGGGTAGGGTTAAATCCCTAGTCCACTGCTCCCTGCTAATTCTCCTTGTTCCTTAGAGAAGGATTTACTTCTGCTGCCAGCTTCTCAAAGGCCTTCTCTGCCCATCCGAAAAGTCGCCGTTGCCTTCCTGTGGAGGTGTGGTTGCCATAGAAGAGGCGTCATGCATGGCTATTCCATCTGAACCCCACTGAGAATGGGGACCAGGGACTGAAAACAGGCAGAAAGTCCGGATTAGGCCAGAGGACAAAGCAGGACAGGAAGATTCCAGAAGGGACGAATAGGAATTACAGCAGCAAAAATAATGCAAAGTGACAGAGAGGGGAAATAGAAAAATAATGGCTTACAAGATTAGACTCGGTGAGGAGAAAGAAGAAAGGAAAGAGGGCTGAATGAGAATGTTTTCATCGAGATGAGAAGATTTGAGAGGGCGGTTGTAGGTGAATGCGGAGTCCTGGACATATCAAAACCGTGCTAACAAGTCATTTCCTCAACTTTTTGCTCTCTTTCTTAGCCTAAGCCGGCCATCATTAGCTAAACATTAGAGTTAGAGCTGGGAACTTGCGTTGACAGTTTCATCACCTCTTTTCTCTGATCCCTGCATGTAATACGCTAATCCTTCTGAAAACCAGAAGCAGATCTTAGTACATTGAGTTTATCGTGATATGTACAAGTTGATGTAAGATGCTGCACTTTATTTCCTTATTTTTTCATTAATAGTGTTGCTTTTACATTTTTGGTATCAATGACCAAACTTGGTGGTTTGTTTAGAGGATAGATCCAGGTTGGCAAGTCACTAAAATGAGAACCCTGCTTGCTTGAGAAACATGCCAACATTTCTTTTTCATGGGATTATCCTTGAGGTTTTTCCGTAGTTGAATAATAATCTTCTTAACTTATTGTAATAAATGGAAGATTAAAGGATTTTATGAACCCTGCGAGTGCCAGCTTTTTGATATCTCTGTTGTTTTGTTGCTGCAAGATAGTTGAAGGAAGTAAGTCACGATTACTGTCGTTTGGATGCTACGTGGAGGCTGTGGTTTCATTTCCACCCACAGACACTGTCTAGAAACCAGTAATACAGTTTATCAATTGTTGTGATGTAATTAACATAGATTTTGCTGGTTTGATGATCAGAAAGCTGTATGGATGACAAGAAAAACCGCACTCTCTTTTCAGCATGCATACAGCTGCTGTGTGCTGCGTACACATGCACTTACATGTGTGAACGTTTATACACACACATGCACCGTATCAGTACTCAATCAGCACCTATAACAGCATTACCATAACAAAACCATCCTTTGGTTTCCCTCCTCTCATATTTACACATTATATTCATCACTATCGCTCATCCCTGTCCTGAACCAGCAGATGATGTCAATTGCTTCTCTTGCTGCCTCCCTGCCTTGCACAATGAAATAGATGTTCACCACAAATAGATAGGCGGTTGCCAGCTGTCTTCCAGACCAGGGCAAACAAAGGGGCCACTAATAAATCCAGCTTTACGGCTGGACAAGATCAACCACACTCCCTGCCTTCTTGCTCCATTTAATGTGGCTTCTTATGAACAACAGAGAACGAATTAAATGCCTCTCAGTCACCAATAAAACAATGCAAACATCTTCCTGAAAGGATATAAAAGAAGATGGAGGCGTTGTCTTGGAAATGGTGATAGAGGCAGCCATAGAGGAATAATATTAGACAGTAAGATGAGATATGAACAGACTAGAGGGCAGCCCAGTAGTCGCCAATGAATCATCCTCTCTGATATCATCGGATGCATATGGAATTTTAAGGTTATGAAAGAAAGTGTGTAGATCAGTCTGACTTTGTTGGGGTTATTAGAATTTAATGTTCCCACATCGTGGGTGCCCATGACTGAGCTCAGTAGGACTCACACTGTGCATGTCCCACCCTAGAAATTAGTCACCTCCTTGGCTGCTCACAGGGTCCACCAGCTAACTGACTCTTAATCAAAACCTCTTGATGAGACAAAATGAAGACACACTTGACAAAAACGCTTTCCTCCAGTGACAAGTATTACAGTAAATAACACAGTATCTGTTACTTTACTCTTCTCCAGGTTGTTTGCAACCAAGTGCAGTGGCTGTATGGAGAAGATCGCCCCCACAGAGTTTGTGATGCGTGCTCTGGAGTGTGTCTACCACCTGAATTGTTTCTGCTGCTGCGTGTGCGACCGCCAGCTGAGGAAGGGCGATGAGTTTGTCCTGAAAGAGGGTCAGCTCCTCTGCAAGATTGACTATGAGAGGGAGAAGGACTTACTCAGCTCTGTCAGCCCAGATGACTCAGACTCAGGTGAGCCCTCTGCACCCTCTCACACAAGAGTGCGAGCAGCACTGTGGTGCAATCATCAGATGACACTGGGGTGTTGTATTCTGTATGCTCTGTTCCATCACAGTGGCAGCCAGCACAGAGGTCCTCCATGATGGATCTAAACTGAATGAACTGGTTTAGTTATTTATGAGCTAGTTTGTCTTAATGATTCCCCTTCAGTCATGTTGAAAGACATAATAAATATGCTATGTTGAATCATAATTTCGGTTTAATAGGATTTTTCCACAAAAAGTTCAATGACTTCATTAAAAACTTTTAAGTAAATGATAATATGCAACAAATCAATCACTGATAACCTCTTTCAGCACAACGGCAAGACATTATTTCTTTTATAACATAAACCTGTCCAAAAATCAATCATTTGTTAAAAAATATTGATTGAAAATTGATTTTATTGAATTAAAAATGATTTCCACCCTCTATAGTCAGAGCACACATAGCAATAATCTGTTCAACATATATTACACACAACAAAGCCATGTAATAAATAGATATTCTCCACCACCTACCTGGAATATCTCAATACATTTTCAATATTTATTTCAATATTTATTCACTAACTAACTTATTCACGATACTTGTAAAAGCCCAAAATGTTTGTGATCTCACAAATACTACTGGAGGGACTGGTTAAATTCAGATTTTTGCTGAAAGCTTTAGCAGATGAGTCTCAGATTGTCTGTGTACTTCATTGCACACAGTGAAAATCAAACACGGAATGGTACTTATTTTGAGTGGACATGTACAAAAGTAGACATCTGCAGATTTCCAATGGTTCATTTTTGTAGCGTTTTTATTGAAGAGGAGTGTGTAGGTTTATGATACAGTAGGAAGAGGGAACAGGACCAAGCCAAGCCACCCTGTATTAATGGCTCTCCATGCGTGGGTAGAATCTGGTGCTGGAAAGAATTAAATTACTGTATCATGGTGAATGACGGAGGGATTTGGGGCCTTTCTGCAGAAAGCCTGAGCCTCCACCCTTATCAGCTCGAGTGTTCCTCGCCTATAGCCTCCACCACACAATGAGGCATCTCGCCAAGCCTCACTGTTCACTACCATCTGGCTCACATTTAAACATGCACAAAAGCAGGGAATTTGTCAAATACATCTGTGCCTGTGTCAACTTTTGTCAACTTGTGGGAATATTTGCTCTACTTCTTCCTCGTTTGGTTGGGTCCCAGTGTATCACAGAGGCATGTCTTTGTGCATGTCTCCAGCATTCAAGACAGGGAAAATGTCGACATGAACAGAGGTTAACCTCGGCATATCACAGATGAAATGTAGGTTTTTCAATGACAAAATGTAGATACATGTCAGAACCAGATGACAGGAGACACTGAGGCTTCGGTTTGACTCTCTTCACAGAATCTAGACCTCAAAATTATTAGGATTTGTTAAAAGCACTGCTGGCTCTAATTTCAGAACACTTGTTTACATCTTAGCACACAAGGATAATTCATATTCTTCATTCATTCAGTTTATTATAATGTTGTTTAATATAGTTTCATGGGCTTTCAAGTGTTTATCAACTGTTAAGTGTAATTTTAATTATTTTTACCCTATCAAGTTTTTACCTTCATATGGTAAAAACTTGGACAGACTCAACGCTGAATTTCACATGAAAATATCCTGCATGAAAATATCCCCATGCTTATTACAGTATAAGAAATCATAGTATAGAAGTCGTTGTTACATAAAAATTTGCTTTTTTAAAAAACAACAATTGCTCTGGGAGGCTATTGAATATTAAGGCACTGTTTGCAATAAAATAAAGTTACATGATCTCATTGGTTTCATATCTCAGCTATCCAATAAAACAAGATTATTATTTAGTTTTAATGGTGGACTGTAGGATATAGCATAAAGTAAAGATGATTTTACTACTTTAATCTGTAACATCCTGCTGGAGAGAAAAATACACCTATCCATATAGGAGTCATTTTTTTAAGGTCTGACATAGAGCAAAAATTACATTTTCTAGCTGTGACATGGGAGATGCATTTCCCAGATGTACGTGTGTTGCCTTTTTCATGTTGCACATGATGTAGTATTCTTATCAGAGATTGATTTAGTGTAAATCAGACAAAGCTGAAAGCAATAAATTACAGATGACGCAGTGTCCAGTTCAGTGACAAATGTGCATATTTCATTATGCTCTCCAAGCAAGATCCACAGACTTCTGTAGGTCTAATCGTACATGTGGCCTTTTCCTTTTGTAATAAATTGATAACAAAGTATCAAAAACACATGTGTCTCCTTTGATTATACACTTCTGTGTGAATCTCTGGGATAGGGTCGAAGAGAAAAAAAAATATATTTATCAACAAACTGTCACTGACTAAAAGGGTGTAGTCACTTCAAACTTGTGCAGATGATCCAGAAAAATTATTCTCTCTACAGAGAAAAGTGACGATGAAGAGTTGGACATCAAGCCAGAGAAGGGCATCGGAGGCCAGGGGAAGGGGGACGATGGGAAAGATCCCAGGAGGCCCAAAAGACCACGGACCATCCTGACCACTCAGCAGAGACGAGCCTTCAAGGCCTCCTTTGAGGTGTCTTCAAAACCCTGCAGGAAGGTAAATAATGTCCTACAACTATGACGTATTCACACAAGTGCATTGCTCTATCTTTCATCACTATTTTTATTTTCCTTGGTGCCTTGGGAATAATGGACATATGGAGATTTAAATACCGACCATGAGCCCTACAGTAGTTCCACAAATAAAATTCTCAAATTAAAAAAAATCCCCCACCTCAGAGCTGAGCTTTGAAGTGGCAAACAGCGCTCTGTTCTGTGTTAACTGAGGCAGACCAATGCTGTCCGCCTGCACAAAATGACTTACTGAGATAGGAGAGCTGCCTCTGTAGCCTGGGCCCTAAACAGGCACTGTAACTGGTCCAGTGCTTTGAAGAAGCAATAAACAATGGGTCGAAAAAGACGAATAAAGCACATCACTGAAGCTAGTAAGAAATGTGGAAGAAAAAGTATTTTGGTGTGTTGTGAGGTGTTTTGTTTCCTTACATGATACTGAGATTGTTTTGACTGTACGTCTTCAGGTGAGGGAGACGCTGGCTGCAGAGACAGGACTCAGTGTCCGGGTGGTCCAGGTGTGGTTCCAGAACCAGAGAGCTAAGGTGAGATCAGCAAACACAAGATGCTCTGCTGGTGAACGATTTGTGTCCACACACAACAGCCTTATTCCATCATGGATTTACACAAAGAGTCCCGCTAATAAATCACCACAACTATGTGTGTTAAACTTATCACTGCATTCCTTTAACAAATGTAAAAAAAAAAAAAAGCTGAAGGAGTTGCAAATCTAGCTCACTCTTGCATTAAATGTCTGCACCCTCCTTTTTTCTGATTATTATCTGTGAAAACCTTTGATACTTGACAATGAAGTGTACTCAGATTCAATTTTATGCAGTTCATTCAAGGGTGAACACTGAAGAGCATCCTTTTTAAATTAAAGAGCGCTTGTTAGTTTTGGGAGTTTCTCACAACTTTGACTCCTTCGTTTCAGATGAAGAAGTTGGCAAGAAGACAGCAGCAACAACAAGAACAACAGAATTCTCAAAGACTTGGCCAAGGTGTGATTTTCTACATACTCTTTTTTTCCACCTACCTTGTCACCACATTTCACATTTTTGTTCTGAACATTTTCTAGTTTTTCCTATGGTTGCATATAGTACTGTGTTGGAGTTTCACACTGTGCACAATAGACTTGTTAAAAGCTGCACTTCATGTCTGTAGTTAACTCAGGTTTAGATTTGAATTTACAAATTCAAGTTAGACATTGTGTAAACAAGATTACTTCACAGTGAAATTCTGTACTAATTTTGTTTGGTAACTCGGTTTGGAATCAAAACTGTATGAATGATAAACGTCATCGCACAAAGCAAACACAGCAAAGGAAAGTGCAGGGGATGAGGTTCCAGTGATGAAGCCACAAGAGCCACTTAACAGTTTTCCAAAAGCAGTGTTTGTGAAGGGACTGGTGGGAGAATCAGGCAAAGCCGCAGCAAAGGCTGTCATAATATTCAGTTATCCACGTATACTGAGATAATAGCTTACCATTTGCTATTATTAGCATAACAAAGAAATTCACTTTGACAGTCTCAGAAAAACACAGTGTTGGATTACCAGTTTGTGTGTGATAATGCTCCTGCCATCGTATTTTTTGCTTGTTTACAACTCTCTTTTTGCTAAACCCCCAGTGTGAGGCTACATTTCCATTGTACAGACTCATCCCACATTTTAGCATCTTCTTTAATAACATTTCTTGTTTGATCTCATTGTGTTGCAGAGGTAATGTCCAATCGGATGGAGGGGATGATGAACTCCTTTACACCGCTTGCTCCACCACAGCAGCAGCTGGTCGCCATGGATCAGAACGGTTACAGCACAGACCCGTTTCAACAGGGGCTCACCCCCCCACAGATGCCCGGGGACCACATGAACCCATATGGTGAGCATCCACCAACTCCCACCCCCCTTTTCATTAAAAAACACCCACTCCTGCTCTAAAAACATGCACATGCCTGTCCCTTGATCAACCTCATAGCTTCCCAGTATGGGACATGTGTTCAGGCCACAGCTCCCTGATTTAAGTCATTCACAGGGAAGTACAAGCAGCATCTCCTCCCACATGAGATAGCACAAAAAAAAAAGTCATAAGCTATTGGGTTTTGAAGTCCATTTTCAAAACTGTTTAATATGGTTTTAACTCTCCCCCTCCATCTTTGAGACTGTCCCTGTAACTGGTGATGTTTTCCAGTGGTGGTTAAAACATGTGGTTAGTGTGGACAACATGAGATAAAGAGCCAAACAATGATTGAAGCTTGTGTCAGCTAATACACCAGAATGATCTCTCGAATTCTGTGTGATAAAGAATTTAAAGAAGCTAGAATTTAAAATGCAAACAAGGAGAGGAGGGGAAATCAGTCAATCAAGTGTTAGTCGACAGGATGTAACTGGAATAACACATTTCTGAGTGATGTCCTCAACTAGTCCCAGAGGGACCATTTCCTGAAGTTCATAACTTCCTTATAATTTGCCTCCATTTAGTTCTTCTCGGTAGTAAGAACCCAAATCCCCAGTCTCATCACTCTCCTTTGGTTTGGGGAAAAGAACAATATTGGCAAGGCATTAAAAGATATGTCTCAAAACACTGTCCCCATTTTGTGCAACACTATCATTAAGATCCAGAGTGTAATAAAGTTAACTATTCCCCTCAGAGAAATAACATGTTGAGGTTTTATGAAAGGCGTAAACAGTTGCTATTAACCAGATCTTTTAGGAGGATGCCCCTTGTTTACATGCTCCCTCATAGACCACAATTGTCCCAGTGAGGGCAGCAAAAAGTGAGCTTTGATGATATCTAACAAAACAGTTCTCACAATTGTGATGACACACTACAGCAATTTCTCAAAGTGACTATTAGTAATTATGATTTCCCAACACCACAATAAATCCTGAGGTTCAAGATTGAATTGATTTTACAGTCAGTTATACCCAGTGTGGTGTTTTTGCATTTTTGAATGACGCCTCTGCCACCAGATTGTGACGGCTATCTTCATATCGTTTCTCCGCAGGTAATGATTCAGCATTCCATGACATAGACAGTGACACATCTTTAACCAGCCTCAGTGACTGCTTCATGGCATCATCAGAAGTCAACTCCATGCAGGCCAGAGTGGGAAACCCCATCGATCGCCTTTACTCCATGCAGAACTCTTACTTTGCTTCATGAAAGAGTGGAGGAAAAACATCAGCACAGAAAAAACTGCCCATCTCAACCTAAAAGTGCGATGGCCAGGAGTTTCTACACTAACATGGACATGACAGAAGAAATGTCTCCTTGCAGTAGCTCCTGGTTATGTGCGGAAGCTTACGCAAAGATATGAAAACCACTTGTTGTTGAACAGTGAAGATTCCTGGGAAAAAGACTTAAATATTGTTAGAGTTTATTCAGTAGGATTGCTTATCTGTCACAGGAGATATAATACTCTTTACTTTGTTCTCGTAAAGAAAACAAATAGATACTGAAGCCACTGATTACACACTCTCAAACCAAATAACCCAGTGAATTTATACAGTGCATGATCAATTGTATTCTTCAACTTTTTGTAAGCCCCCTGGTTAAGATGTGGTGTTTGGACAGTTTCTTCTTTACACTACATGGATTTCCATGTTCACCGTTAGCATTTTGATCACTTTCAATAGGTTTAGATATTGTGTTAATAGTAAATAGGTGCAGCATGTCTGCAAGAGTGACTGTATATTTGTGTATGTATGAGAGTTTGTGGTGAGAAAGAATTGTTTAGCAGAAAAAAACAAGTGGAGAATTTGGTGGACAAGTAGGATCAGTGAAGTGTAAATACTTTCCCCAGGCAAATTGGATGTGCATGTTAAAAATGGAAAGCATTCTATTTATTTAACTATAACAGGCTCTTGAAGGTACATATTAAAACTGAAAAGCTTTATTTAAAAAGGAGAGCATTTTTTTGTTGAGCAATTAGTGAGCACATGAGTATCACGACTCATTTGTATGCCTTTTAATATGAAGATTAACCCTTTTTATTTCCTTCAGCCAAGCTGTAAATGAGCAATGTGCTATTTATTTCGTACAAACCATAAACCTTTTTGTTTTCACTGTCATATGTGCATTCTCACAATGTTAAAGTTGCTAATTGACCAAAGTTGACTGGTTTCATGAATAAACAATGTCTTTCTCCTGATAACACTAAATAAATGCCATTCAGTCATCATTCACATGGTGAAATCTCTCATCAAAGTTTTATATCCTCGCCAAGATTTTTTCTCTTACTAAACTTAACTGTTAACATGTTTTATTTAACCTTAACCCTCAAACCTGTCTGAAACTTGCAGCTGTTGCAAAGTATGACACCTCTGTGAGAGAATGAGAACGCTGAGGCAGAAACACGTACCTGTAGTGAGGGCGAGGTTGAGGAAAAGTTCAGGTGACATACCAATATAGCTGCATGACTAGAGCGCGACCCCGCCTACAACCTCAGGGCTTGTTGGGCGGCTGCTTGGAAGTACCATCTGGGTGCTCCTTCATCTTTTTGACAGTCCCTCAATGCAGCCAGGCAGGCTTCTACCCACTGTCTGCACAGTCATGTGACCACAGAAATAAACAATGTGGATGGGAGTTCAATATATTCTTAATGCTATTCTGACAAGGTTTAATAATATAATATAAGCTGATAAAGAGGGCAATAAGACATTTTCAAATAAGAGTGAGTTTAGAGCACAGAGTGGTTTATATATAGATACGTATATCTCTGTTATCGAGTTGTCAATCTGACAGCCAGGTGTTGGACTTGTTGGCAAGGTTACACTTCCATTTATCTTCACTTGTCACGCCAATAGGCTCAAACCACAGGAAGCAGCATGCAGTGATGTCATGTCAGTTTCAAACCTGATTGGATGATCTGGTTAAATATTCAAACGTCTAATATCCAACTGGCAAAAGTTTTTCACATTTTTGCGTCTTTTCCTCAATACGTTAAATAGTTGGGTGTTATGAAAGAGAGCTATCGATGTTGTGCTGAGCAGCAAACACAGTGTGCGGACAACAATGAGCAGGCCTGTGTCAGGTTTCCAGTATATGTGGATCATAGGGTGAAAGATGTAAAAGACTGAGTAAACAGACGTGACAAAGGCTACCATTTACAGTAAACATGGATGGGGCTACTAGACAAACAGGGTGTTTGCATGGGATAGACAGTACAATCAGTTTGAACCTCTCCCTTTACAGAGCACACCAGGTGAGACTACAGAGAGGTGTTTCGTTGTCTAGAGGACAGAAAACCTTGCTGCGGGCATTGTAGTGGCGATGTAACTGAAAAGCCTCAAAAACCAACTGAAAAGCCTCCTGCACGACATTTTTAATTATTTTGTCTAAATCTGCTCCCTCCTGTGTCTGCCAGATTCCCTTAAAATACAAGCAGTTTAAGACTATGTTAAAATACAAATATTCACAATTTTGATTATTAGCAAACATATTCGTAATATTGTTGCTAATTATTAGTTATTATACAGGGTTTATTAGTGACTTATTCTGTATCACCAAACCACTAGGCCACTGAGCAACAATCTTCAATTCAATTCAATCTTATTTCTTCACACTATACCCTCCTAATTACTGCATACTGTTATAGCTAATAAAGAGCTAATATGCTACTTCTATATATGCTCAAAAGTGTGAATATGTATATTTTATGGAGTAACTTGGTACTAAAATGCACATATTGTATTTACAATTTTGATGATTGACAAATATACTACTTGTATATTAGCTCAAGCAAAGTACATATTACTACCTTTTAGTGCAAGTACTGTAAAATACCAGGCCATTAAGTAACAGTTTTTAATCAGTTACCTCTTCATTACTACTTATAATAATAAGGAATGCAGCAATGCTTTCTCGCAGCCCTGACTACCAACCTGTAAAACTCATAATAATTAACTGTGTGATGAATAATACAGAGCTAATGGTGATTAGCAAATTTACTAGTAGCATATTAGCTCTTCCTCAGCCACTTTAAAGCAGTGGTTCTCTGCTGGTCTGGTTTCAAGACCCACCATCACCCCTTAATGACAACCCGCGACCCAAAAACAAGGATAATCTTCAACTTCTCAAATTTATTGAATGAAAAGATTATGCAGTTTGATCCTGAGATAGTAGAATAGAATGTCACAGAATGCCAACACAAACAAACAAGTATAATGGTAAACCAAAACAACAAGCAAGTGGTGATGCTAGAGAGGGAAATATTCCCTCTTACTCTCAATTTTCTGCATTTTAATTAAACCAAAACTCTTCACTTCAGTAACTTTAGCCTTTTTTTTTACCAGACTCAACAGTGCTTTCATGTACATAAAACAAAACATAAAATAAAAAAGTCCAACTACTGAGAAGTAGCTTAAAAAAAACTCAAAACATGTAGCTATAGCTGAGCACTCACTGAATTCAGCACTCACTGAATTCATAACGTTATTTCAGAAAATAAAACTATTCAGTCAGTTACTCAAGTATTAATCGTAAGGCTGACATAATAATCAGAAGATTTCAGTAGCAGCCATTTTAAACAGACTCAGTTGGTGTTTTCATGCAACATACATGAAATAAAGAAATGCAACTACAAACAAATATTTTCAAAAAAATATGTAGCTTTAGCTGAGAATCCTCACCCTCCGAATCTATGACAACCAACACACTGCACTACAGAAAAAATTCAGTAGCAGTTTGTAGTGACAAACTCAAAATGAATTTAAAAGGATTCAAATACACAAAATGAACTATTCCTCTGGTTACAGTTCTGAAGACAATTAAGCAGCACTCACTTCAACCTTCGGTGTCACACTGACTTCATAGACCTGAGTTAGGAGGAAGAGAAGCCACAGAGATAAGTAGTTCTGAATGGTAGGAGGGTTTTTACTGCTTCAGTGGCAAGGGAAGGATACTCGCTCATCACAATGCTGCACCAGAACAGGGAGAGGCTTACCTCCATCTCTTTTTTAGCATGCGGTCAAATGATAGCTCCACCAGCTTACTCCCTTTGTTGCTTGGCAATGTGGCGTTTCCATGTCGATTCCAAAGGGATCGCGAATTCAGTCATCATCCCTCTGGTTTCCGGGAAAATAGTCATTAAACCGCTCCAGAAGTTTATTCAGATGTGTCATGTGTCATTACATTTTTTTCTGCCATGAAATCTTTTTTTTTTTTTTTAAGCATCAGATTTGTCACATTGTTCAAAAATTTTGCGCCTCCTCCCCTGCATAGACACATTTAATGTGTTTAATTGGTCAAACACATCAGGAAGGTAAGCAACGTATGCCAGCCACACACTGTTACTAAAGAGGTCTGCAAGAAGAGAATTGTTCTGGGCAAGAAAGACTGCAATTTCAGCTCACACTGTAGTTCATAAAAACAGCATGATACCTTTCACCTCAAAAGCCAGCATACCTCAGTATCATCCCACACATCTCACATAAATGAGTAAAACTGCTTTGTTTGTTACTGTATGTCTGTAGATTTGTCCATTTGTAAGGCAAAATGACCACATGCCTTACTGTGAGCTGTGGTCTGTTGTTTCACATCTTCCAACATGTCTTCAGTTCGCCTGTTTATTGTGTCATTCGACAGAAGTATAGTTTTTCATTCACCCATTGTGGACTGATCCAAGGTAAGATAAGGTCTTCTGCAATTGTGTGGGGCTTCTTTAACTTAGCAATACAACGTGCCACCTGATAAGATGCACATAGTGCCTGTTCTTGCTTCGAGCATGAAGTAAGACACTTTTGTGGTTCTCAGGTCCTGAAGTCATCTTCAGTTTTGACGGCTTCATGCTTTCATGTGTCAACACCTCGCTGTGCAAAACACATTGAGGTTTTTGTCATCCTTTGTCCTGAATATAAGAAAATCCATATCTCATATCTCATTGCTGCGTTTCGACATGCTCAATTAGTATATGTCAACAAACTTTGATGGTCTTTTTCTATGGTGTGAAATGGCGGGTGTCCACTCACATTACAGGGCATTATGGCCACTTACTGTTAAGGAGTGTGAATAGATGACACAGATGAACTTTTTCTTAATATTTTTATACCCAGGCAAAGGCCCACGGCACATTTTTTTTGCCCAGGCAAAGGCCCGTGACCCACTGAAAATGGTTGACCCAAAAGTGGGTCGTGACCCACCAGTTGAGAATCACTGCTATAAAATACTTATTATCACCTTATTCTGCATGGCCATACTGTAAACTACCAGGCCACTCAGAAACATAATTACTTCATATGAATAATAAGTAATAAAGTGCATACAGCAGATGAAATACAATGTCAATATGCTTTTCACAGCCTTTACCTCCATATTCTAAGATTGATAATAAAGACAGTGTAATGATTAATGAAGACATAATATACTATGTTTGCTAATCATCATAATATAGTACACTGTTGGGCAGCAGTAGCTCAGAGGGTAGAACAGGTCATCAAATAAGGGGAAGGTCAGCAGCTTCCACCCTGCGTCAACTGTTGTGTCCTTCGGCGAGACACTCCACCCACTGTGCCTTGTATGAATGTGATGACTGTTTGGTGGTGGTCACAGAGGCCGTTGGCGCGGATTGGCAGCAATGTTTCTGTCAGTCTGCCCCACGGCAGATGTAGCTTACCACCACCAGTGTTTGACAATGGAGTGAATGAATAATGAATTCAGTGTAAAGCACTTTGGGAAGAAAACTTCAAAAGCGCTGTATAAATCCAATCCATCATTATCATCAGATTTTTTTAAATGTGTAAATATTTGAACATAGTATATACAGTACATTAAGAGGTACATTTACAATTTTGATGATTAGCAAATACACTAGTAGCATATTAGCTGTTTATTAGTCACTGTAAAGTACTTATAACCACATTATTCTGCATTGCTACCATCTACCAGGGCACTAAGTAACATTTATTTCACGTTAACATCCGAATTACTACTAATAAATAGTAAGTAAAGCAGTAAGGCTTTTTCACAGCCCTTACTACCAAATATAAGGCTCATAATAAGGGCTGTGTAACAACTAATAAGGAGCTGACATGTTAATACTAGGTTTGGTAAAAATATTAAATTGTGAATATTTATTTTAATGAGTAATTTTATATCAAAGTACACTTTTTTCACAATTTTGATTATTAGCAAATATGCTAGTAGTGTGTTAGCTCTTTGTCACTATATACATTTTAATGTGAAATAAGTAATTTTAGTCTAGTGTCTATATTACCTTCTATCATGACTATTTTGGCTTCCACAAAATGAAAAACAACAAATGGGTATTAATTGAAATTAATCCAGTGACCCTGTGATTCATTTAAATTAATTACAAATGGGTATTAATTGTGATTAATCAAAATTAATCCACAGTGACCCTGTGATTAATAAGATTAAAAATTTTAATCATTTGACAGCCCTGATTTTTATAAACAATATAGTCCATTTCTTTGTTATCATCATGGTTTGTTCTTATTTCTTTCTCTACTTCAAGTCTCCAATTTACTAAACAGGCAATATAACGGACAGTACCGGTATGTCAGCACTTGTTCACTGGAACTATTATGTGACTCAGCCAAAGACTCTCAGAGATGGAGGTAAGTGTGGCCTCGATATGAAAACAGTCACACTGAAACCTGACCTTCAGACACACACACACAAACTCACAGAAAGTTAAGTGTTTGCCCTCAGTAAACTGTTCACACATTTACTCTTCTGCCATTCTGGCACCACATAGGAAATGAGTCTACTGACAATATTTTCATTAGATAAACAAAATCCTGATATTCTCAACCTGAGACACAATCGGAGGTTTGTGATTTGTGGGCTTTCCGAAGTGTTCACTGCTCCAGCCTGTCCCATGAAAAACATATGCAGCTTGATTAGTTATTTGGGGTAATTTAAGTAAGATTCTCACCAGATGCCCCATAAAAAGCCCAGCGTGACCTTATGAGATAGCAGCAACAAGGCTGTGTATCCTACCATCACTTCATCAGGCTGAGTCAGTCAGTGAGTCACTCATTCACATTTAGAAACTACTACTCTTTTCTATTTACATGACATGCCACAGACATTCCAATTTTGTTATTTCTCAACAGACCAATTTCACATTTTTTAACAAACCATCCCCAATTAATTGTTGCTTTGCCAGGCCAAAGACACTCAGACATTTGTGGGTTTAATACGGTCTAGATTTCTTCTCTTGATTTCACAAGAGTTCACAAGAGTTCACAGTGGGTCCCTTGTGGGAACAGGGGGAGTTTTTGGGTGTTTTCATTGGGCATTTTCCATGGCGTGTGGTTAATTGTTAAAGGGGACTTTTAACCAGCGTCTGACACATATTCTTTGAGCCTTGAGGGCTGGTGCATAATCAAATGACAGACTATGCTGTGGTTTTGGCCAGAGAAAGGGGTCAGAGCCAAACATCCAAACATGTCCTCATAGCAGTGCATTGCTTTATTGTGTCAGTCAGCAACACAAAACACTGGTGCCACTGTATGTAGCATTGTTTACATAGTTCAGGTCAAGCATAGATGTAATGGGGTGGTTTACAAATATTTGAATGGTGCCACATTAGGAAACAACTTTGACGAAAAAACCACAAATGAGGCATTGTAATGAAAGAACAAACAGGAGGAAAGTTTGTCAGTAACATTTATAATCTCGATGAAAACTATTAGGAAGCTATTATTCAAAATCAATTACAGTGATTAATCTCATGTCATGTCAAAAAGCATATAGCCACATGAACCTTTCCATGGTTGGGACATATAAACACACTGCTGCAACGGTTGTTTTCACCTTCTACCTCTGTTCTTGTGCTGAGAAAAAGATTGTGAGGGATTCACCTCTCAGTGCCCAGAGGTGCAGATAGAGCCCTGGATAGAGCTTAGTAATCCTCACTACTATTGGAGCCCATCTGTTTTGGTTTTCATTTTTCTGCATTATTAGTGCTTATTGGTACATGGTCTGGGAATGTAGCCAGGGTGTTTGAAGTCAAGGAGGAAGGTGATGCCAGGGGCATTAGTTGAAGGAATGATGACCTTAAGGTCTAACACAAGCCAGCACTCCTAACCTCCAGGAGCCGCTCCCTTGATGTTGGAATCCAAGTCCTACATGCGCTTCAAACTTCCTGGACTTTCACAGTTTCACACATTCAGCACTTCATCTGGCAAGTCAACAATGGCACAGTCAATTGAGTCAATGACATGGAAATGTACATTTATTAAAATATTACACCATTTGAGAATTTTCATCATTTTTCACATGACCAAGCATCTTTTCTTTCCACTTTGAGCAGGATGCTGTATATAGCTGTTTTATGAAATCCTTTTGCCATATTCAAAAGTTTGTCCTCCAAAAGATGAGAGAAATACTAAAGCCACAAAAACAAATAAAAAGTATCCAAGATCATGTTTATGGATCAGTTACTGGTTAAAAACTTTTGGTGCTTCAGTAATATTAGACGCTATCCAGCCCTCAAAGAAATTATAGTTCAAGCACACATTCTAATTGTCCACAAAGTGAATTTTGCCTTCATTGTTGGTGCAATAGCTCCAGGCAATGCAGTGCTGTAACAGTGCAGAGTGGAATCATCATTCTGCTCTTTAACTCTAGCAGAGGACGCTAACAAAATGCATGTCATTTAATAATCATACTTAAAAGACGGCAGTTTCTCTAATGAGGGTCCAGTAATGACACAGACAGCAAAGATCATTCGGTACTGCTTATATGCTCAATTAACTGATTTGTCTTTCAACATTATGACACACACTTAATAGTTATGTGTTCATAATTATTGCTTGACTGAAATTACCTTCTGGCAAAAAGACAAGACTACAATTGACAAAGAAAACTTTGTGCATCACTGTCAAACCAAAGCTGAGAATTAAATCTGTCACTGAGCCTGATAATAGCAGCAATCATGCTAACCACAAGTTCAAGTCACTGAAGAAATTTCCAAATCAAGTCAATAAAGGTCCCTTTTTAGGTTTGTTACTCCTCTCCTCAATACATATTTGCATATAAAAGAGAAACTCTATGAGTGCAATCTGAATGTTTGAATTTGCAGCCATTTTTTTTCACTTTGGGTGAACTTGAAGAGAAGACAGCTTCATTTGGTTTGCTTTGGGCGATGGGCAGAGTTTCTGTTCACAGCAGCTCCTATAAACATCTCTGGACGTGGGTTACAGTGCAGGACAAGGTGAGCCCTCAGCTGTATATTTAAGCCCTGGATGTTTCGACAGAACTCACCTGTGAAGCTGATAAATCACTTGCAGTGTACACTCAGAGTTGAGTGTGGACAGTAAATCTGAAAGTCAACAGCTTGGGAGCGCTTAACCAAACTGTTAGGAATTCCGTATTTGGCACACTTTCTGTCATGTATGCCCTATTTATTACATACCCTTAATGACTCCAATGAGAGGCATTTTGTTTGGCTTTCAAGAGACCATCACCGACTTACAAGATATACATTTTCTCTGAAAATAAAGCTTGACCTTTCTCCTTGTAGCAATATTTAATAGAGGTCCATTATGTCTTCAGTTTGTTTGAAGTAATTTTAAGTAATTTAAGGTCTTTATATAACTGTAAATCAGTGAAATAGTAGTTATTGATGCAGTACTTAGAGTGCACCTATTGCACTGAGATCATCTAATGATCACTGGGCCACATTTGACCTCCTGGATGACCCATTCTAAGTTGATAATCAGTATTTTTAGAGGACAGAGGTCAGTGTTACTTTGCCCTGATATGACCTTTTTAGTGTAGAAACATTGGCCATCGTTATCAGTTCATCATGACAATTATAATCCATAATGTTACATATGAGTATCATTTGTCAGCTGTGTCTTTCGCAGCTCTCCTCAGTGAGAAGAAGCTCCTCTAATAGAGCTTTGATTTGCATTGCATTGATTGGCCTCATGCTCTCCTCCAGTCACCAGCAGACATTCGTCCTTTGTGTGCTGCTTTGTGTTTTTGACAGTTTTATTATGAGGACTAAAACAGCTGAAATAAACTGCAGATGAACAGCCTCCATTTGCTAGCTTTTCAAAAGGTTAGTAAATTTCACCGTATGGATTTTTTGTGTCTCCCCCAAATGTCATGGCTTAATTATTAACTGTGGGGCCATTTTGCAGAGAGATTTGCACTTTTACAATATTGTTGTGCCTGGTGGGGTTAAGTGTTGAAAGTGCAAGGAAGGCCATTGTCCTGTGTTTAATGAAGATGGATTTAGAGATGAAATGTTGGGCATAATAAAGACACACTGACCTTTTAGGCTGTACCACAAAAAATATGTTGACAGTCCATGGAGCAGGCAAATGATATGCTTTAAAATTTTAGATTGAAACACATTGCTATGAAAGTGTTTCAGGTGAGTAAAGACATGCTTTATCAGAAATGCAGAATTTGTTGTACAGGATATTCTCACTGTAAATAAGTAAAATGTTTCCAAAGACACCTTCAGGATCTATGAGCTGTAACGCAAGATTATAACCCGTCACCAGCAGTAAAGGTTGTGACCTCCCAGAGTGGCCGTTATGAGTAAATATTGATTGCACTACCGTCAGTCAGTTAAGCGGAGCCACTGGTGCAGAACACAGAACATGTACTGTGATGTTTTTTGAAAGGAGTAATATCTGGCCTAATCCCAGCTTCAGCCCTGCCCTCGCCCCAGCCAGTGCACTTCTTTCTGCTGTGGATATCAGCATGTACCGCTCTGCTCCGGGCTCAGGTTTCTCAGAGCTCCTGCATGCTGCTTCTCGGCGCTGTGTCTGAATAGGCTCCTGGATCTCAAAGTCCTTTTGCTCAGGCTTCCTCAGGGCACTGACTGGCTGAGTCCCAAGATGGTATGGCTGTATCTGAGTTCACATGTTCCTCACCTCTGCCTTCATGCATGTCATCAGACTCACTGTGTTTGTCTCAATGAAAGCTCTCTGTTGACTTCCTCTGCTGACAAGTGAGACCTGACCAACTCCATGGCGTTGAGCGCTAACCACTGAGCAGAGCCTTGAAATAGAATAAGTAAAACTCTGTTATGAAATACTTTACGTTGCCAAATTCATCATATACTGCAGCTTCCTCTGTTTAAAAAGAAACTTTTTTAGGAGCTGGAAGTGATCTCTGACCAAAGCCACAAAGATCTTTGTATGATTTAATGAGTATGTTCTGAAGTTTTTATTTAAGCATACACCATATAAAAAGGTTCAATTATTTTATAACATACAATAAAAAAGAGAGAACTGTGAAACATTCAGCAGTTGTGTCAGGGTCCAGATTGACAAAATGGCCTGAATTTCTTCTTCGGGTGGTTTGGAAGTGGAGGCTCTTGAGGAGGTAGCAAGCCCTGACAGAGCTGCCATAGCACACAGCAGAAACCTACCCACAAACCCTTGCCTGTGGCTTGCCCTTTGAAGGTACATGTCTCTTCTTGATGGTTCTTGTCAACTTGCCTTGGGAACACTGGATTCCATCCTCTTAATCCAAAGTTTGCGTTCAAACTGTCTGGGCTGATGCAGAGGATATAAACCACTTCAGTGGCTTTCAAAAGCATAAAGTCATTAATCAGTCGGCATTAACATTTCCAAAATAAATGTGTCAGCCTAGCATCCCATGTACTGGTTTGACATCTGGAGATAGAGTTCAGAGTGCCATGATGCAATGTCTTAAAGTTTATGCTACACATTGCAGGTGATGCAATGTAACGCTCTGGGAAGGATTTTATTTGCGCCTGTCGTCACCATCTCTCTTGTATGCTGCTTGCATGAACAAATAAATACACACCAGGCCTGACGGGGAACATGGCATATTTGTGTCACTCCAGCAATTGGAACAGAACAACATTAATAGACCATGCAGGTTGTAATACAATTAAAACATAAATATGCAAAGTACGCAGGGGTGCCTCTGCTGTGCAGTATCTGCAGAGACAGGTGCCAGCCATCTTTAGTGTTTACAACAAAGATCCTCCAGCAAATGGCATCACAGTGATCAGACTGGATTAATACAGGATGTCTGGGAGCTTGAATTTCAGCACGACTTCAGCCTAAAACTATCTAAAACAGTAAATGGCCTCAGCAGGAGGAGCCCCAGTCTTCAACAGTGCACTTATCTGAAACGGATACACAGAAACGACGTGTTTTCAGATTTGTAAGTCAACTGGCTTGTAAAATGTTAATGTAGAACAATAGTCTAATGAAAAAAAAGCTCAAGATTATTTTATTATAGTGGACAGCAAAATGGGACACAGACACGACATCTTTCATTCTTCCTCCAAATTAGTTAATGATCATTGTCTGTTCTGTACACTATTCCTTTGATATGGGAGGAGGTGAGAAAAACATGTCTGCATGTCTGAACAGAATGCTTTGTTTGCTCCGAGGCAACTACAACAGAATGTCAGCATGTTCCAGATAGGGAAAGCTGACAGAGACCTGTCTGTTGACCTGATTCTGCCCTACTGACATATTCTGTCGTCTTGCAAAGTATTTATTTTCACTCTCGTCGGCTTCACTCTCACAGTGCCCTGCTGGTTGATTGAGTCAATGGTTACAGTTACCACCTGGCAATTTCTGCAAATGTTCAAAAAATGTCAGTCAAGAAGTGATTGTTCAATAATATAGCCATCGCAGAATGTATACCAAAGGACCTGTAGGCCATTACAGGGCCATTAGCAGCGAAACCGTTGTCTGGACAAGTGGAGGGAAACTAATGTGTTGTTTTGACAAAAGGTTCTCATTGTCAAGGCTGCAGCCAGAGCCAAACATGTGAGATAGGATGAACTGCAAATTAAGCAGGTGTTGTGACTACTGTAGCATATATGTTAAAAAAGAAACAATTGTCAGTAGGTGTGTGCATATTAGTTTGAACTAAGCCAAACACTCTTACACAAATCCTGCAGAAACGCTGCAGTCACTCTTTCAAAGGATCCTGACAGCTGTATTTGTTCACATTTGTATCAAAAGTGGTTATCTGCGAAATCATTCACAATGAGATAATGAACATCGCGTGACTCGTAGATTTGTTTTACATGCTCGACATTTCAGTATCATCTGTGTGATGAATGTGTCTGACATTAAAGATTTACCGAGTAGTTCATTCACTCATACCGAGTTTGGTGAAGAAACACTCATGCTTATGATGACAGCTGCTGACAGCTAGAAGAAGAATTATGAATTACATCATTATCATCTGTTTAAAAAAACTGGTTGAACATGACAACAAATCTTGAACCTGATTTTGAAAGCTGAGTCAAACTAGAGTGTATAAATTCTGCATGTTTCACACACTGGTCTATTTAGTTTTTGATTGAGCATGATACATTCATAAAGCCAGTTTTTCATCAATAAAATTAGACGTCTAGACAGCTTCATCACTGCTACTGTTTCTGACAACCTTAATTCTTAACTTCCACATCTGTCTTTATTTTCCATGGGTTTAACTGTGTATCTCAGTGGTTTCCAAATTTGCTGGGTGTTTCACAATGTACCCACACAAATCCTTCCAGCTTCAGTAATAAATTGACTTTAACTTTTTCTTTGTGGTTAACTATGTATACGTAGGTTTTTCTCTGAGATACTTTTAACAAACATTTAAAAACACAAATGTACTGTAATGCAGTTCTGAAAGTGTATATTGCACTGACAATAGATGTGTAATGACTTTGTGATCAACAAGCAATGGTATGTAATATCCAACAAAAAAATCCTAAAAAGGGGTGACAAAGTAAAATTATACATCCTACATGACCATGACATTAAAAAGTGTTGGCGTCCACTGGGATGCAGAAAAAAAAACATTTTGTTGGGGAGAGGATCTTGTGTCTTGGATTAATTACGCTGAGGAACTCCCAGTTTGGGGAGCTTAGCATGTGCAGAGTAATGTTTTTTTCTAAGTCTTTTCCACAGGGATAGGTTTGCACTCATCTTTGATAGTTAACCCCATGTGACCCTTCCCTAGAGCCAGTCCCACTCCCACCTCACTGCTCCTGCTTCTCATTAGAGTCTGTCCACTCATCTGACTGGGTCTAAGTAGGCCGCCACCCAGACCACTGACGCACTCGTCCCACCAAAAACAACTCTGTGACTGAGTTTTTCAAACACATTTAGCAGCAACTGAGACACTATTCTGCTGTAGAAAAAAAATCCCTCCCTAGAGATGAATCAGTCCATCACGTACAGCGCTTAACAAATGTATTAGACCCCATGTCTTGTTTGTCTCAAAGACCATCCAGCATCATGAAGTACTTTAATGTGGCCTTGTTCCTTTTTGCAGAGTTCTCCGCATTTTACCATCTTGAACAGGAGCAAGGAACTTCAAACTGAATTCATGTTTTTATCCCCAAATTGGAGTCAGCACATTGAACTCTAAGAAGTTACAAACTAATCAACCACTCAAACTCATTTTTCTGTTCAGGGATACAGTTAAATGACTGCATATAGCTGCGTTTTTGTAAAACAGTAAATCTAAAAATTCATGGATAATAATATTACACTTACGCATTAACATTCGAATTTGGTTAATGAGCCTGCGCATTGTGGTGGATTAGCCATTACAGAAACATAAATGAGTTTTGTGATTACCTATGCTGTTAATTTGGGGCATTAACCTTACATTGTATAGTTGTCTATTAAATTTAAGCTCTGTATATCATGTACAAATTAACAATGCACCAATCAACTGTTTATCTGACCATACGGCAGCATAAGTGTGACTAAACATTTGAGAGTTAACACATAGAAATGTCAGTTTAACAGATGGAAGTAGAAAACTGATTCAAATGCTCTTGTTTTCTAAATGTCCATATATTCACAAACACACTTTATAGGATGTCCAGTTGTAAGTAAAACATGCTGAGAAACGTGCAAATAAGATAATTTATCCTTTGCCTTAAAAGATCAATATTAGCTGAGTGAGCCACAGGCGATAAGCTGTTCTGATGAGCATTTTTTACAGATGAGGCGGCAGTGTTGAAATTGCAGCTGAGTCATTACCCTGTATCATTGCTATCTCAGTGTATGATGAGACGTGAATTTGTCTGACCTCCTTGGGGCAGCACAAAGGACTGAATTCAAAGCGGGGCACCCAGGGGCCAAGCTGGCGGCAGGCCCAGCTGAGGAGCACCAGCCAGCTACCACCTGCATACTGCTGTTGGCCCGGTCTCCCTGGATATGAACCACCCCCACCACCCACTCTCACCCCGTCACCCCCACTCCGTACCCCTCTGCTCAGACAAGCCTCATCTGCATCCCAGTCATATCCTACTCCCACTCCCAATATCTGCCCAGTCAATCTCATCTGTCCATCACAGGGCCTGAATTCTATGTGATGGCAACACTATGGCCTCAGCTGTGAAAACCCCTTTCATTCTGTCACCACGCTGTTGTGAGCTGATTTTCAGATTTAGCTGTGACAATGATTACTGCTATCTTCTTTATCCCCCTCACACTGTGAATTAAGCATTTGAGTTTTACCCTTTAATTCCAAAGTTTAACATTCCCTTGCTAAATATATACAGATTTGCTACAGTTTACTGTTTACATAATCTATAATCTATTGATTTTTTTTTTACTAAATGTGCAGCACCACCTCTGTCTTTATCATCTCTGCTTGACATTTAAAAGTACACAGGAGCATTAAAAGTAATTCCTCTTTGAAGTGTTGTCATGCATGTCTAAATAGTAGCTCTAATAATTACCCCAGTGTAATTATGATATTAAGGCCAAAAGTAACTGTGTAGAGTTCAAAGAGTTCATTGTGTAATAACTCACCATATTCCATAAACACACAATGTCACAGATATTTTTTATTTTTGTAAGGCACCCGCAAGATACCAACCAACCAGCTCAGTCAGATTTCTATTTCCCCAGACCTGTTTGTGGAAATGTGAGCACCCATGTGCTTCACCTGCTGAAATATTATAAGCATCTATAAAACATACAAGTTTGAGAAATTAAGTGATCAATCAGAGTTTGATTATTTGCATTTAAGCTTCCATTTCTTCAAACCACACAGAGCTCAAGTTTTTCTCTCTGCCTTCTCACTTGCCAATGTGTTTCTGTCTCAGCTCAATAGTGCCCCCTGGAAAGTAGTTTATGAACTGCAGTCAACAAAGCTGGATATCAGGGTGCAAAAAGATGGCAGCCCCCTAGACCGATCATTTCGTCCTTGTGTCTGCTGCCACTAAAACAGTAGTATTTACTCAGGAGCACTTAAAAATATATACATATCATGACTCAGGAATGTTGTGATGGCTTTACTCACTAAGGCCACACATGAAGCTAAACAAATGTGAAACCAATTCAGCAATAAAATCATCATAGTTGACATTGTGAGGATATTATGTTCTCTTTATGATTAGCAAACTTGTCAAAACACAAAAGCTCTCCTTAACTACTCTGTTTTGTTCTTTGAGATAAGCATGGGTTAAATTTTCACCTTTATTGTGATCACTGGAATTCATTTCCTGTCAAATTCACATGTCACAACCCAGGTGACCCCTGCCCTTGAGAAAAATAATATCAAAACACAGAGCGGGGAAGACAAGGGAGCCAGACAGGGAACACTGGGATGCCAGTGCTAAACAATAAGAGGGAGAAACAGTGGATGGTAGAAATTCTCCTCCCAGCTGCAGCCCTTGTTGGATTGCTGTCCCAAATTCCTGAGCTGTCTGGAGGAGCCCTCAGGGCTGGCAGAATGGCAGGGTGCGTTCTGGGAGTCTGTCCTGTTTCTGTAAGCCCAAGCAGGAGGTCCGAGAGGGGGAGTGTTTGATGATGCTACATTTTTGACCCCCTCATGCTCCCTCTGTCTCTGCAGTAGCGTCTGATTCACACAGAGGCAGCCCTTTCGACCTGTCCTTTAGATTCATGCCAGGACTAATTCATGGGCTTGTTGTGGGCGACGATGTCTGACACCCAGCATCAGCTTCCAAGGTGGACTAATGGGTCAGTTCATGAAAGGTTACAGGGTTAGTGTGCTTTACTACTCCTCTAACCTTGATCACTAAAGTAATTATGAGTAGGGAGGGACTGAGAACACGCAAACACCCGGGGCTATGTGTGTGTAGGTGTGTGTATGTGTGTGTGTAAATATTTATATCCGTGCACAATATGGGTGTGTGAGAACATAGGTGCAGTTTGAACACACATAACACGAACCACTCATCTAAATATTATTCTAGCAAATTTGTTGCAGAAACTGAACTGATGTGTTTGTGACAGATGTAGCTTCTTCACTTCTGAAGAAAACATATATATATATACTGTATATATATATATATATATATATTTATATAGTGATATTCTAAGGTTATGTAACACCATGCATGACTTATGGAGGTGCACTCTTGTCAGACAAAAATTAATTCAGATGATAAAACCGGACTGACATAAAACACTGAATTATTTCAAATATTCGGAAATTTTCTTGCAAGGGAAATAAATGGCACGAAACCTAATCACATACAGGTACATTGCTGCTTCAGTAGAAATATCAAACAACTGGAAGGAATTCTTTTGAACTCACTAAAACCTGGACTTTTTCTTTTTCATATCCCTTGTTTCAGAAACTACCCCTTTATAGAAATAGCACAAAACATTTTGTAGGAGTATAAAGATTTTTTACTAAGGTAAAAGGACTGATATGCTCAGCTTAAACCAATAAAACCTTACTTACATAAAAAACTGCAGTAGGTATAAACAGTTCAGTGTGGTAAAATGGTCTCAGTTTTTTCATGTAACGTACTGTTTTTTGATTTTTTTTGTCATTGCTCAATACATACCTCAATATGTATGACCAATTTTACTGCTGTATTTTTTATGTATGGGTAATTTAATATATTGTGCATGATATTCTGCAAAACTATCACGTGTTTAGCATCATTGTTCTGCATATTTTTCTCTGAAAAACTGGTCTGTTGCATATTTTATTTACTCTTTATCCAAGAAAAATTTTTAAAGACCATTTAGTTTTAACAAAATTTTCAAAGCTTAAAAGAATACTTAATTCAAACAAACTTACAGATACAAGATACATGGTTTTTTTTTTTTTGTTGGATGAAAACAAAATGAAAACTGCCATGCGAAAAGTAACTGGAAACTAAAACCGTCAGAAAATGTAGTGGAGTGAAAGCAATATGTGCCTCAGCAATGCAGTAGAGGAGATGCATAAAGATGCATAAAATGGAAATACTGCAAGTGCCTCCAGTTTGTACTTAAATACAGTGCTTGAGTGAGAAGAGTTTTCATATCACTTGTGAAAAAGAATGACTACAGGGTTTGTTGTAAAGGCATAATACATGTTAAGAATCATTCCTCAAGCTCCAACAGTCACATTCTTGGTGGTAGACAGCCTTCTTAATCAGTTTAAGGCTGTCATACTGCATGAAAGTTGACATTTCATATCATGTGTGTTCATCAGTAAGCTGCAGCTCTCCTCTAAGCACAGACTGCAGCCTGGTGCAGGACCAGTTCAGCCTCTGAGGGGGCGGTTCTGGAGGCGATCCATTATCAGTAATGGGTCAGGGTCACACAATGGGGGCACTTTGTCAGATCTGCTGGGGATGCACTGCGGTAGGCAAAGAGGTTGCTTTGATCTCTATGAGTATGTTCACCGGAGTGTGCCATGTCTGAAAACTGATCTGCCCTCTGACATTTCCCTCCCATAACCATCTCAGGATCTATATCTCTTCACTGGGAAACAAATCACATAGAAAAAGATGAATATTGCCCAGAATTGACTATGATTTCAGGGGGAAATTATAGCCCTGTGCTACTGACAACTGACAGAGATAATATCTCTGTCCATGTGATTGTCTCTCATTGTATTGAAGATAAATGGGTTGTTAACATTTGTGTGTGTGCATGTGCGTGCATGTGTGCATGCAAGTGTGCATCTGTGTGTCTCAGATAGGAGCCTGGACAGCCCAGTGTTTGTAGTTTTTGTAGTCCTGAGCACCCCTGGTGGGTGTGCTCACTTTAAAGGGCTCAGTGAACTGTGAGGACTTGAGACATGAGACCGTGCCGCCCAACTGGCCCCAAGACACGGGTTCACCCAGAGAATGTGAGCTGTGCAGAGGAACTGGGCCGAGACGGGCTCCCACAAACCTCTACTCCAGCTCGGCAGACAACCCATCTGAAAGACTTGGATCCTGCTTGTCAGACAGAAACTCTACCTTACCATGGTTACTTGTTAAGATCTGATTTACATCTAAATCTAAGAACTTTGTCATAGCTGCTGCTTTTTATGCCAGTTGCTTGATGTTTTAGGTGTCCACTCCAAATTGCTGAAACAACCATGACTTGGTAATATTTCATCTGACAGTACAGCAAGTTTGGCGCAAAACAATTTGATAGCAAAAAGTTACCATGCATTGAAGTCAAATGTAACTGCATTCTAAAACTGTTACAACTAATTGATTAACCAATTATTAATCAGTTATTTAATTAATCACCAACTATTTTGATAATTGATAAATGGTTTTAGTAGTTTTAGCTCTAAAACATACATTTCAGTAAAATAAACAAACAAAAAAATCACTGACTGCTGAATATATTTGGGCTGTGATCAAAGAAGATATTTGAATACATGCTCATAATTTGAGTACAAATCTTTTTCATAATTTTAGAACATTTTATAGTTCAAATAACTAGTCCATTGATTTTAAATATGAGCAAATTAATCAGCAGTGAACATAATCATTAGTTGCAGCTCTGTTCTTTGATGATTTATGCAATTTAAACATTATTCAGCTCTGGTTGTATTTACCTATGTAATGGCTATCAATAGAACCTGCATAATTTATTTGATAGTGTAAAATAATATTCACCCTTGCATTCTTACATCCATTCTGTGTCTGTATTTCAAACTGATATATTTAAAGAAATTACCTTGAAATATTGATACATTGGAACCCTGGGTTGCAAGTTTAATTTGTTCCAGGATCGAGCTCGTAAAGCGGAAAACATGTGACCCGGGACAGGTTCTCCCATAAGAATACATGTAAAGCCAATTAATCCGTTCCAAAGCGTGCGGTTTTTCTTCTGTCGACTGGACTGGAAATTTGGTTTGAAGACGTTTTGCTACCTATCCAGGAAGCTTCCTCAGTCCAAGACCCAAGAAAACTACATACACACGCACGCACACACACACACACACACACACACACACATATACATACAGTACACACCTGTACGTGCATGTAAGGTATCTGGAAAAGAATGTTTATTTATTATTATTATCTGAAAAGGAAGTTATCTTAATTATCTGAAATCAAATGCATGAAATTTGTTCTAAAAATTATTTATAATGACACGTTACCTTGGAGACAGACGGCCGCAGGTGGGGTGTTTTGTTTCTATGAACCCCTAGAACAATTCATAGTGCCACAATATCTCCTTAATCTGTTGTTGCAACTTTCTCCTCATCATCCTCCTCTTCACTGCTGAACTGCTGCTGAACCTCCTGTTGTTGCAGCGCCTGTAGCTCCTGGAGTTCCTCGGTGAACAATTTTACTCGCAACCTGAGTTTTTTCTCATTAGCTGGTACAAAAATTTACTCGATTTCCTCCTTGTAACCCAAGAAATTTGTAAGCCGATGCGCTTGTAAACCGGGGTACCACTGTATTGGCTCAAATGTGGCTCCAATTTTTTTGCCCATATGTGGCCAAATCTGTCTTATTCTCGACAATGTGAACATCACAAATCACATGAAATCTGATCATTTTAACTTTGATTTTAGCCACTTCCATATGTGGTCTCAAATCTGATACAGGTGTATCACAACCATTTTGCAATGTGACCATTTGTGAGTCTGAACTATCATATTGGAATAGATGTGGATTTCATGTCATTCTTACCGGCATTCATCATAATCCCTGTGAGTCAGGGGAGGGACTGTGACGTGTCAAAGCTTATAAGTATTAGGAGTGATGCTGTAAAAATTTGCTGAGGTATAGTTAGACAGATATTCACAGAATCACCATACTGTGATCAATAGCTCATAAACAGTAAGCTGTTAAGACATAAATTCTGTCTGATCACTGTAAGGTAGACAACATTACAGTTGAAATCAGCCATCCTTCAGGTGGTATGAATTATGCTGATCTCTATACCAGACCGATGGAAAGACAAGTGTGTGAAGACCATCTACAAAGTGCAAAAAACAATTTTGATGAATCTAAGCCTTTTTACCTAAACTAAAGGGTGTAGTATCACTATGAGGAGGAAACAAATATATGTAGTGATTTTCATGTCCGTACAATGCTTCATCAGGAAGTTACTGAATATTATTTGTGCCATCTCTTGGTGTTGCTGCACTTTAGAGACGGTCCCCACATAGAAAATATAATAAGGCTTGAAGGAGAAGATTTCAATGTAATTCTGGTCGTATCTTGTCGTCTACCTTACTACTACGATCAGACAGAGGTATGATTTGTTTGTTAACAACTTGCTGTTTATGAACTATTGATCACAAAATGTCAAATCTTTGAATATCTGTTCAAACTTTATTTATATTTATATAGCACCAATCATAATCTCTAGATTATTTCTAGGCGCTTTACAATTCAAGGCCGAAATCTTATGACTAT